>JAWJVD010000104.1:35000-102500 GCA_038048745.1 Coluber constrictor foxii | reverse complement strand
TAGCTTGGATCGTTAAAGGCATTTAAAAGAGAAAAAGCCTTTGACGATCAGGCAACTCAGCTTGGATCGTCAGAGGCATTTAAAAGAAAAAAAGCTTCTGCTGATCAGGCAACTCAGCTTGGATCGTCAGAGGCATTTAAAAGGAAAAAAGCCTCTGATGATCAGGCAACTCAGCTTGGATTGTCAAAGGCATTTAAAAGAGAAAAAGGCTTTTTTTTCTTTTAAATGCCTCTGACGATCCAAGCTGAGTTGCCTGATTGGAAGAGGCATTTAAAAGAAAAAAAGCCTCTGACGATCAGAGAACTCAGCTGGGATCATCAGAGTCTTTTGGAAGCATTTTTTTTGCAACCTCTTCACTGAAAAATGGTTTTAAAAGTAAAAAAAAATTGGCCACGCCCACCCAGTCACGTTAACCCCCTCCCCAAGCCACGCCCACAGAACTGGTAGTAACAAATTTTAGATTTCATTACTGGGTTGCCTCTCTCTCTTCTTTGTGGCAGTTCCTTAGATATTGGAATGCTGTTATCTTGTCACCCCTTACTCCTTCTTTTCATTAAACTTGTTGTATCTGGCTTCCTTCCTTAGCCATCTTAGTTCATCTGAACGTTCATATTTATCATTATTTAATGCTTTACATTATTTTACCGTTCGTTGTAACTCACCCAGAGTTGCTGGTTGACAAGATAGACGGCATATAAAGTTCAATAAAAAAATAAATAACTATTCTCCAAGAGAAAAATATCCCAGATCTTGCCCGGAGCGCAGAGAGCCATTTAAGAGGCCTTCCTTACCGGAGGAGTTAATTTCACAAACGCGGAAAATAGATCTGTCAGACCCACCCTTTGTCCTCCAGCCTCCTTCCCCGAAGAAGTTTGACGGGTCCAGAGTAATAGAGGCGTCTCCGAGCCTCGGATAGGAAACAGGCACCCAGAGCCAGCCCTTTGCAAATGAATCTGTCATACCCATCCCGGATGGCATTCAAGGTTGATATTGGAAGAAAGCCACAAGGGCTGTCTCTTGCTGGCTGCCGCCCGGGATGTGAGAGCACCTGAGTTACGACAGGAGAAAGAGGGAAGAGCAGAAGAGAAGAAGGACACAGCAGAAACTATCATGCTCTCGTACCTGGAGAGTTCAAACTAGCTACTTCATTGCTTTCTGCCCATAGTACAGGAATCTTCCAAGACTGCTAGCTTTTGCCTAGGAAAGACCAGATAAGATTTAAAGGCATTAGTGGGGGTGGGCGGGTCCCACCTTGCTCTCTTGTATATATGTAATGTGTTCAGACTGATTCCCCGCTTCTGATGCAAGGAGTTCAGACTACAGGTAGTCCTCGGCTTATGACCACAATGGAGTCCAACAATTCTCTTCCCTTTGTTAAGTGAGTTTTGCTGTGGTGGCTACAATGGTTAGAATGCAGTATTGCAGGGGAAACTCTGCCCATTGCCAGCAGTGCGATTCTGACCAGCTCAAGGTTGACTCAGCTTTCCGTCTTTCCAAGGTCAGTAAAATGAGGACCTAGATTATTGGGGGCAATAGGCTGACTCTATAACAGGCTCTATAACTAGGCTGACTCTAAATAGTTTGACAGTGTTGTGGGAATTACCGTGTTTCCCCGAAAATAAGACCCTGTCTTATATATTCTTGAACCCCAAAATAAGCACTTGGCCTTATTTTCAGGGAGGTCTTATTATTTTAGGGTGTGTGGAGGAAGATGGGGCTCCTCTTGCAGTCTTACCTGATTTCCAGCTCTGCGTTTAAATATTTTCAGGGAGGGCTTATTTTTGGGGGAGGCTTATTTTAGCTCATGTGCTCAAAAGCCCAATCGGGCTTATTATCAGGGGATGTCTTATTTTCGGGGAAATAGGATAGTTACTTAGCAGAGTGATGGCATGGGGGGACGAAATAACCATCTTTTTGCCCAATAGGGTAGACTCGTATTTGAATTAGCTTGGAATTTGTTCGGGGTCCTTTATTCTCAAACCACCCAGGATGTTGGAGGCAGGATGGGAGAAGTCGGCTAACAGATGCTGACTGAACATTTTGCGATATCACGCACCTCAGAGCAAGAAAAAACCCATCGCTTTACCTTGCCTGTTGTTCGAAAGACAGATCAATGGCTCTCTGGTTACAGACTGCAAAACACACACAGACACACAGACATACCCCAATACCCCTTACCCAGGGGTGGTATTCAGCCGGTTCAGACCGGTTCGTGCGAATTGATTGCGGCAACCGCAGGTGGGCCCAGCCACCTGTCCCAGCGCTACGCCGTCCTATTTTAGCATTTTTTAGGCTGGGTGCATACGCGGAAGGCGTGCATACGAGCAAAGCACATGCACAGAAGGCCAGCTGCACGTGCAGAAGTGCACGCGAAGCGAGCATGCACACATGGGGCGAACCGTTGGTAAAAATATGTGAAACCTGCCTCTGCCCTTATCATAGATCAGCTTGAATTTGGCAAGCGTTCAAGCTATCCTGCTGTCAGTGCTGTGCAATAAGCCGGAAGAAAACCAAGTTTGGATAGTCCATCATCTCGGTCAATTTGCATTTCTCTCCCAGAAGGGAAATTAAAACGGGAAGGATCCATTTGGGTTCGATTCTGGTGTACTGAGCGCTCTGAGCATTCACAAACAGTTCAGAACGGGAGCCCGCCCAATCCAGAGTGGGTTATGTCACTGTTGGTTTTCTTGCAAAAGCATCATTCATTTTTAATCGGGTATAATACCCACGCGCGTTCTCATGTTCCGCTCAGCAGGACGGCGAGCAATGGAATATTTATAAAGTGCACAGATGCCTTTCAGCAGGCCATTTTGGAGGACCGTAAGTCTCTCTCCTCATTTGCCTGGAACCTCCGACGTTGTTTGGGGACTCGGTTTTCAACCTACAAGAGATAAACACACTCACCCGTTCCAAAAGAAAAGAATATCTGCAGCTCGGAGTTGAACGGTGGAGTTCTTGATGCTCTCTTGAGCTTGCTTGATTGTTGGTTTCATGTGTTTCATTGCCCGGCTAGGTAACATCATCAGTGCAAGGGAGTGTGGTGTTTTCTCTGTGTTTTATATACAGTAGCTCGCCTTGCCAGTTCTGGTGGAGGTGTGGTTTTCTCCTTGATTAGGGGATTGTTTTCTGCACAATCGTTTGTCTGGTGTTAATCTCTGCTTATCTGGATGTTGGCTGCTGGCAGACATATCCGGAGTCCTTGGTGTTCTCTGCACTCGGTTGTATGCTTGCAAACCTTTCATTTTCCGACTAGATAATGTCATCAGTGCAAGGGGAGTGTGGGGTTTGCTCCCTGTTTATTTACAGTAGCTAGCCCTGCCAATGGGGTGTGATTTTGTGCTTGGTTGTTTCTTGATTAGGTGTTCTCTGCTTGATTGTTTGTCTGGTGTTAATCCCTGCTTATCTGGGTGTTGGCTGCTGGAGGGGCTATGTTTTGGTCTTTTTGTTTCCTTCTGAGCTTTGTTATTTATTGCCTCTTTCGAAGGGTGTGTAAATATGGTTCATCTCTCTGTGCCTGTTGATGGCTTCATGGATGATAGGCAGAAGATTAGTGGTGCGCAACCACGAATACCAACTGCATCTCTTTAATATAACAACCAATGCCAGGCTCATAGTTTCAACTACGAAACTGGGAGCATCCTAGAGACCAAGCCAAATCTCAGAACACTAGGGAATTCCTGGAAGCTTGGCATTGAGATATCAGCCCAAAAATAGACACTGTTCTTCCTCACTCGAGACTCACAGCGTCTTTGTAGCATCACTCAACTGTCTTTAGGGTGACCAAAAGCCTATTGTTACTACTACTATGATACCACCAGTTCATAATTGACTGTTTCAAGAAGGCCACCTGAATTACCAGGAGGAAATGACTCAAGGATGGCTGGACTGATTAGAAAACCAGCAACGGGGGAGTGTTTCTTGGGACACTCTAGAGAACTCTAGATGTTTGTCATTCCCCAATTCCATCATGATGCTCCATTGGGCGCCCTGCTTGAACTGATGTTCCAGGGACCAAAAACGCAAAACCATTCCACTGGTTAATTGTCCTCAATTAATTGTCCTTAGGCAAGAAAAACCAAAAGTACAGATAGAGACTGGGTGAAACCGGGCTCAATAGAAGCAACTGTGAGAGGGATCTTGGAGTCTTAGTGGACAGCCAGCTAAATATGAGCCAACAGTGTGTGGCGTCAGCCAAAAAAGCCAATGCAATCCTAAATTGCATTAACAGAGGGATAGAATCAAGATCAAGGGAGGTCCTAATACCACTCTATAAAGTCTTAGTAAGACCATACCTAGAATACTGCATCCAGTTTTGGTCACCGCACTATTAAAAAATGTCGAGACTCTAGAAAGAGCGCAGAGAAGAGCAAGAAAGGTGATTAGGGGACTGGAAGCTGAAACATATGAAGAACGGTTGCAGGAACTGGGCCTGGCTAGCCTAGTGAACAGAAGAGAAGGACCAGGGGAGACAGGAGAGCATCTTCCAATATTTGAGGGGCTGCCACAGAGAGGAGGAGGGGGGGTCAACCTATTTCCTAAAACACCCGAAGGCCAGACAAGGAATGATGGATGGAAACTGATCAAGGAGAGATTCAACCTAGAAATAAGGATAACTTTTCTGACAGTGAGAACAATCCACCCATGGAAGAGAAGTTGTCATCGGAAGTTGTGGGAGCTTCATCCCTGGAGGCTTTGAAGAAGAGACTGGATTGCCATCTGTCAGAAATGGTGTAGGGTCTCTTGCTTGGGCAGGGGGTTGGACTAGATGACCCACAAGGGTCATCACTCCCCGATGTCCCTGACCCCATCTCTGCCTCTGATGCAGAGCCCTCACCAGGGCCCTCCCCAGCCTCCAGGCCTGGCCCCTGTTCTTCCTCAGCCTCATCGCTGTCCGACTCTGCTGCCAGCTCCTCAGGTTGCTGGCAGACCACAACAGCTGCTTACCTTCTAAGAAAATCCCAGTAAGTAGAAGAGTGGAGGCGTGGGAATCAACTGAGCCAGAAAGAAGGAAATATAGCACTGGTGGGTGGCACCAGCTGATCGCCGGAACTACCGGTTCGCCTGAGCCAGTCCAAATCGGCGGCAGCCTACCACTGCACCAAGATGATTCACAACCTTAGTATGGGGTTTCAGTCCCTTAGCTTCTTGTTTCTTCGCCCGTGCCCTGTAGACTTGGAAAAGGAACATTAATATGTCCTCTTTCATGATGCTTTCTCACTTCACTTGATTATTGAGATGGTAAAGGAGCGTATTACCTTCTCCCCTCTCAACTTTCCCCCCGATACAGATTTAGAAATTCATTTAAGATTCAGTTTGGTCTAGTGGTTAAAGCACCAGGCTAGAAAGTGGAAGGCCTAGAGTTCAAGTCCTGTTTTAGGCATGGAAGCTGGCTTGGGTGACTTTGGGGCCAATCGCCAGGACACGGTGAATTCTAGCACCAACTTAAGCATGGAAGTCAGCTGGGTGACTTTAAGCAAATCACCAGGAGATGGTGAGTTCTAACACCGCCTTAAGCATGGAAGCTGACTGGGTGCTTTGAATTAATCGCCAGGAGACAGTGAGTTCTAGTCTCATCTTAGGCATGGAAGCTGGCTAGGTGACTTTGGCCCAATCATCAGGACACGGTGAGTTCTAGCACCGCCTTAATCATGAAAGTCAGCTGGGTGTCCTTGAGCAAATCACCAGGAGATGGTGAGTTCTAGCACCGCCTTAAGCATGGAAGCTGACCGGGTGACTTTGAATTAATCACCGGAAACAGTGAATTCTAGTCTCATTTTATGCATGGAAGCTGGCTAGGTGACTTTGGCCCAATCATCAGGACACGGTGAGTTCTAGCACCGCCTTAATCATGGAAGTCAGCTGGGTGACTTCGGGCCAATCACCAGGAGATGGTGAGTTCTAGTCATGCATTAGGCATAAAAGCTGGCTGGGTGACTTTGGCCCAATCACCAGGGCACAGTGAGTTCTAGCACCGCCTTAAGTATAAAAGTCAGCTGGGTGACTTCGGGCCAATCACCAGGAGATGGTGAGTTCTAGTCCTGCATTAGGCATAAAAACTGGCTGGGTGACTTTGGCCCAATCACCAGGAGACGGTGAGTTCTAGTCCTGCTTTAGGCATGAAAGCCAACCGGTTGGCTTTGGGCCAGTCCCTCTCTCTCAGCCCAACCCACTCACTTAATAACTGTCTCATGTATATTTTGGCTCAGTTGTGGTCGTAAGTCGAGGACTACGTGTATTGAAATTAGAGAGAAGTGATAAATTGGTCATCAACATTCTAAAGTCCGCAGGTGACCGGGTGGCTTCGCAAGACACCTGTTGTCCATTTTAGCTCCTGCTTCCCTCCCCCCTTCTCTCTCCACGAATTTTCCAAGTTCTGGAGGCCGGTGGGGGCCGCGCGTGCGGCTATTTGTCGGCATGCGTGCGAAATGTCAGATTGCAGGAATTAAAAATGTAAATGACGGCGTCTAATTAACCAGTTGACAGCGGAGCGCAGCTGCTGGTGACAGTGATTGATTATCTTCTGCAAATCCTGTCCACCATGGCCCAAACGTACTTAAAAGCCGGGGAGAAACAGGGGGACACCCCTGAATTAGCAGCCTCCTGAAAAAAACCAGGTCACCGCGCGTAAATCTTCACACCGCATTAGGCTGGTGTCAAAGCCCTCTTAGCGGCTCAGACCAGGCACCGATTGACTTCTCAGGCCTGCTTATTAAATTTCTCCGATTTCTATACAGGTGAGCTCTCGAGTTACATCCAAAAACCGGGACTTGAATTTTCATGGGGGAGCAAGGCAGGGATTAAGGGAGCAGGGCCCGATTTTATGAACCTTTTCACCCCGGTTGTTAAGCGAATCATACGGTTGTTAAATGAATCTAGATTCCCCCTTGACTCTGCTTCCCGGAAGCTGGCTAGGAAGGTCACAGATGGAGAACACGGGACCCTCGCGAGGCTAGAACCGTCGTAGATGCATGCTAGTTATCGATGTTGATCACATGATGTGTGGTTTCTGTGAGTGGTGCAGTGGCCTAGAGGTGAAGCTCTCGCCTCACAATCAGGAGGCTCTGAGTTCGATCCTAGATATTTCTCCCTCTGGGCACAATGAGAATATATCTGCTGGAAAAAAAACTCCGCATTAGCAACAGAAAGGGCATCCGGCCAGTAAACATTCAGCTCCATTCAGTTGCCCCGACTCCACCCTGCAAGGGATTATGGGGTCATTAAAAGGAGATGATGATGTGGGAAATCTGTAACAGTTGTAAGGGCAAGAAACTGGTTCTGAGTCACTATTACCGCGCCGTTGTAACTTTGAATGACGGCCAAATGAATGGTTGTAAGTCGAGGCCTATCTGTGGTTGCTTCTTGCCCTGAGAAGTACAAGTAGAACCTCCAATTAACGAGCACAATTGAGCCCAAAATTTCTGTCATTAGGCAAGACATTTGTGAAGTGAGTTTTGCCCCATTTTACGACCTTTCTTGCCCCCATTGTTAAGTGAGTCACTGCCCTTGTTAAGTTAGTAGCCCGGTTGTTAAGTGAATCCGGCTCCCCTCTTGAGTTTGCTTGTCAGAAGGTCGCAAAAGGGGATCAGGTGACCCCGGGACACTGCGACGGTCATAAATATGAGTCAGCTATCAAGGATCTGAATTTTGATCACACGATAATGGGGATGCTTCCAAAGACTCCAGCTGATCCAGAATGCAGCCGCACGGGTTGTTACAGGAGCCCCTCGTTACTCCCATATAACACCCCTCCTGCGTCAGCTGCACTGGTTACCAGTGGTTCTCCGGGTCCGCTTCAAGGTGCTGGTTCTCACCTATAAGGCCCTACATGATTTAGGTCCAGGATATTTACAGGACCTTCTCCTGCCTGCTTCCCACCGTCCTATTCACTCACATAGGGCCGCTCTCCTCAGGGTCCCGACGGCGAGCCAATGTCGTCTAGCGGTGCCCAGGGGTAGGGCGTTCTCTGTGGGTGCTCCCACCCTCTGGAATGAATGACCTACCGAGCTCCGGACGGCTCCTGATCTCCGCTCCTTCCGTCGGGAGCTGAAGACTTGGCTGTTCAAGCAAATAGGCTGGTTCTGATTCTGGGTTTTATTATTTATCATTAATTAGTTATTTGATTTAAAGTGCGATTCTATTGTACATGTTTCTTAACTTGTGTTCGCCGCCCTGAGTCCTTCGGGAGAAGGGCGGCATATAAATACATGTAATAAATAAATAAATAAATAAATGGCCCACTACCAGGCTGTGGCCGGTTCAAAACTGGGCCACATCAGTGATTGGCTGCCCCATGCGCGCAGCTTGACTTGCGCGAGAGCAACGGGCTGCTTCCCCTTCCCAATGATAGATTGCCCCCGGTTCGGTCCAGTTCTTGCAAACCGGTAGTAAAACCAGGGGGAAGCTCCGCCCGCCCACCCGGATGTCATCATAGATGACTTGCGCATGCGCAGAAGCTGTGCGCGCGAGCGAAGTGAGTGCTCACGCGTGATCCCATTGTAAAATGGTAGTAAATATAAGTACCCTGCCCCTTCCCCCCTCCACCAGGTCTCCAAACCATAGAGAACGGTCACCATTGCTCTAGCCAAAAATGGGGAATCCATGGGCCTCTATCTTTTCTTGGGCGTGTGGGGGGGCAGTGATAGTATTCAACCGGTTCGGGCAAATTGGTAGTTTCGACCTGCAGGTGGATTAGGATTAGGATTAGGATTTATTGGATTTATATTCCGCCCTACTCCCGAAGGACTCAGGGCGGTGTACAGCCAACAATAAAAATACATACGTACAAAATTTAAAAACCAACTAAAAACAGATTAAATGAATTTGGCCCGGACAGAATTAAAACACCCCAATATAATTTAAATTTTTTTTTAAATTTGACACTAAAAACGGGGAGTGGTTACGTCAGGCCCGCCTGGCGAAATAGAAAAGTCTTAAGAGCGCGGCGGAAGGTGGGCAGATCCGGGATCCTCCGTATCTCTGGGGGGAGCTCATTCCAGATAGTAGGTGCCCCCCACAGAGAAAGCTCTCCCCCTGGGGGCTGCCAGCCGACATTGTTTGGCTGACGGCACCCGGAGGAGCCCCTCTCTATGAGAGCGTACTGGCCGGTGGGAGGCTATTGGTGGTAGTAGGCGGTCCCGTAAATAACCAGATCCTAATCCATGGAGTGCTTTAAAGGTGATAACCAAAACCTTGAAGTGCACCCGGAAGACCACCGGGAGCCAGTGCAGCTCGCGCAGGAGAGGTGTCACATGGGAATGCCATGTCGCTCCCATCACCACCCGCGCGGCCGCACTCTGCGCCAGTTGGAGCCTCCGGGTGCTCCTCAAGGGGAGCCTCATGTAGAGAGCATTACAGTAGTCTAGACGGGAAGTGACAAGGGTGTGAGTGACCGTGAGCAAGGAGTCCCGATCCAGAAGGGACGTAACTGGCGGATCAGGCGAACCTGATAGAAAATCCTCCCGGCCACGGCCGTCAGTTGCCCGCTCCGCCCACCTGCCCCGGCGCTATGCCATCCTATTTAGCCACATTTTCTAAGCCACACGCGTGTGTGCAAGCTGCACCCCAGAGCAAAGTGTGTGCACGGAAGGCTGCATGCACGAGTGAAGCAAGCACGCACACGTGCGCGCTCACATTTTCGGTGCGTGGAGAATCGGTGGTAAAATTATGTGAAAACCACCTTGGGAGGGGGGAGCGGGGGATGCATCTAGATCTTCTTCTGTCGAGTGACACTGGAAATTATGAGCAAAATAAGTTCTTGGGAGCGTGTTAGCAAAATGGAAACATAGAAGGAATGTGCGCTAATGGGGAAACTTTGGAAGTGCTCAGTTCTCAATATGCTTAATCCAACCATTCGGAGGCTCCAGCTGGCGCAGAGTGCAGCTGCGCGGGTGGTTATGGGAGCAACGTGGCGTTCCCATGTAACACCTCTCCTGCGCGAGCTGCACTGGCTCTCGGTGGTCTTCTGGGTGCTCTTCAAGGTTTTTGGTTACCACCTTTAGAGCACTCCATGGCTTAGGACCTGGCTATCTACGGGACCGCCTGCTACCACCAATAGCCTCCCACCGGCCCGTACGCTCTCATAGGAAGGGGCTCCTCCGGGTGCCGTCGGCCAAACGATGTCGACTGGCGGCCCCCAGGGGGAGAGCCTTCTCTGTGGGGGCACCCGCTATCTGGAATGAGCTCCCCCCAGAGATATGGAGGATCCCGGATCTGCGCACCTTCCGCCGCGCTCTCAAGACCTTTTTATTCCATCAGGCTGTCCTGGCCTACATCTTTCCTCTTTTTATCTTTTAAAATGTATATTTTGGATCTTTTTTAAATTATTGGGTGTTTTAAATCTATCTTGGGCCAAATTGTTTAATTCGGTTTTATTCTGCTTTTAAATTTTGTATTTATGTGTTTTATTTTGTGGCTTTTCACTGCCCTGAGTCCTTCGGGAGTAGGGCGGTATATAAATCCAATAAACTAAACTAACTAAACTAAAGCAGGCCTCTAGCAACGGAGGGGAACTAATCGAGGAGAGAAACAGCCTAGAACTAAGGAGGAATTTCCCAACAGTGAGAACAATTAACCAGTGGAACGACTTGCCACCAGAAGTTGTGAATTCTTCAATAGTGGAGGCTTATTTAGAAGAGACGGACAGCCATTTGTCTAAAATGGTGTAGTAGGATCCCCTGCTTGACAGGAGGTTGAACCGGAAGACCTTGGCCAGGGTTCCAAGTAATACGTCCATTGCAAGCCATAACCTCAAGGCAGGTGAATTCCTCAAAAAATCTTTATTTATTTATTTATTTTTGTGATTTATATGCCGCCATTCTCCCTGAGGACTCAGGGCGGCTTACATAGAACAGTCACCAATACAAATCACAATAAATATAATTAAAATAAGATTAAAATCCACAATAACAACCATTATAAATTATAAAAACTATACAACCCCACAATCAGAGAATTGTTGGAACAGCCACGTCTTCAGTCCGCGGCGAAAGGAGGGGAGGTCGGGGGCCGTCCTGAGATCGGTGGGAAGACTATTCCAGAGGGTCGGGGCTCCGACAGAGAAAGCCGTCTCCCTGGGGGCCGCCAGCCGACATTCTTTGGCTGATGGCACCCGGAGGAGGCCCGCTCTGTGGGCGCGCACCGGACGATGGGAGGAAGGCAAGAGGTGATCCTGTAAGTACCCCGGGCCTAAGCCATGTAGGGCTTTATAGGTAAGCACCAGCACCTTGAAACGAACTCGGAGAACAACCAGTAGCCAGTGCAGCCCACGCAGGAGAGGTGTAACACGGGAGTAACGAGGAGCCCCCGTAACTACCCGCGCGGCCGCATTCTGAACTAACTGGAGTCTCCGGATGCATCCCAAGGACAGCCCCATGTAGAGGGCATAGCTTGATCGGAAATAACAAACTGGCACATATCTGGTGAAAACCGACTCTGAAGGACTCCTTGCTTTTCACCTAAATAAAAGTAAACAATCAGTGGCATGATCCAATCAAGGCAGTGTCTGCTGGTCTGGTGCAGGGGTGGGTTCTACTTACTATTACTACTGGTTTACTATTACTACTGGTTTGCAAGAAGGTGTAGACTGGTTCGTCTACACCTTCTGCGCATGCACAGATCACCGATAGTGGTGGACAGGGCCTCCTGCCAGTTTTAATACTGGTTCTCGCAAACCGGTCTGAACCGGGGGCAACCCACCACTGATCTGGTGACATCACTCCTCCTTCCCCCGGCCAGATATGAGAATGTCCTTGGTTCCAAGAGAAAGTATTTTGTTTTGACTACACAGCCGCAGCTATCTCTAATCCCTCCTCCCTATCACTCGCTCCGGTATCACACTGAAGCTCCAAGAACTCACCCAGGATTGACAAATTTCCAAGGTCCCTTCCGACTCTGATATCTGTACATCTAGCTTCTTTTATTATGGAATTCTCACCCTTTAATGCTTTATTCCCCTCCAGGTATTACTCAGATATTGGCAAGATGCCAGCAATTAGTGACCAGGATATGAATGCTTATTTAGCTGAGCAATCGCGCATGCACATGAACGAGTTCAACACCATGAGTGCACTCTCCGAGATCTACTCGTACGTGGGCAAGTACAGCGAAGAGGTGAGCGTGGGGCAGTGGGGGCTGCATGGGCCAAAGGGTCAACTAACATTTAGCAGTGGCCTTCAGCCCGTTTTTATGGACTGTCTTAAGACTCGGGGAATTAAAAGCCAGAGGACAATTGGGCTTTGACAATTGGCTTATCTTTACATGACTGGCATACGTGTCTGCCAATCGCTCCATGGAGTCATCCGGGATAGTGTTTCTCTACCTCAGCAATTTAGATCGGGGGGGGGGGGACTTAACATGGCTGCCTGGGGGAATTCTGGGAGTGGGAGTCCACCCATCTTAAAGGCACGACGGTTGAGAAACACTGATCTAGACCGTAAGGGTTGGGAGGGACCTTGAGGATCATCAAGTCTGACTCTTGGATGGATGGAATGATGGATGGATGGATGGATGGATGGATGGATGGATGGATGGATGGATGGATGGATGGAAGGAAGGAAGGAAGGAAGGAAGGAAGGAAGGAAGGAAGGAAGGAAGGAAGGAAGACCTGGAATTTTGGATGTATTAATGTATGCAGATAGGTAGATAGGTATGGTAGTTATGGATGAATGAATGAATGAATGAATGAATGAATGAATGAATGAATGAATGAATGAATGAATAGGTGGATGGATGGATGGTTGATTGCTCTGGAATTTAGGATGGGTGGATGGTTGGATGAATGGTTGGAAGGAAGGAAGGAAGGAAGGAAGGAAGGAAGGAAGGAAGGAAGGAAGGAAGGAAGGAAGGAAGGAAGGAAGGAAGGAAGGAAGGAAGGAAGGACTGGAATTTTGGATGTAGGTACGTAGGTGGGCAGGCGGGCAGGTAGGTAGGTATGGATGGAGGGATGGTTGGTTGGTTGATTGGTCTGGAATTTAGGATGGATGGGAAGGAGGGAGGGAGGGAGGGAGAGAGGGAAGGAAGGAAGGAAGGAAGGAAGGAAGGAAGGAAGGAAGGAAGGAAGGAAGGAAGGAAGGAAGGAAGGAAGGACTGGAATTTTGTTTGTATGTATGTAGGTGGGTAGATAGGTAGATAGGTAGGTAGGTGGGGATGGATGAATAAGTGGATAGATGGATGGATGAATGATTGATTGATTGGTCTGGAATTTAGGATGGATGGGAGGGTGGGTGGGTGGATCTTAGAGAGCCATGGTGACCCAGTGGTTAGAATGCAATATTTCAGGTTTACCCTGCCCACTGCCAGCAGTTCGATCCTGACCAGCTCAAGGTTGATTCATCCTTCCATCCTCATTGGTAAAATGAGGACCCAGATTGTTGGGGGCAAGAGGCTGACTCTGTAAACCGTTTAGACAGAGCTGGAAAGCACTTTGAATTGATATAGAAATCTAAGGGCTATTGGTATTGCTATTCATCCCTGCTTAATTAGATTGCTGTCCACTTCATTATGTCGATCATGACTGCATATTTAACCACTTGCCCAAAAGCTAAATTTAAATAAAGTTATCATTGGTTGAGGGTTGAACCTCTTGTGAGAATGTAACGATTCTAGGCTGGTTCCTCTCTTGACCCCCTCCTTCAGGCTCTGCCTCTCCTTCTCCTCCAGCAGGGGTGTCAAACTAGATTTCTTTGAGGACAGGATCAACAGTGTAGTTCTCCACCGCGGGCTGGTGGTGGGGAAGACAGGATGGATGCCTCCTGCAGCAACCTGCCAGCCAAAACGGGGGGCGGGGGGTGGACATGGCCCCCTCTGCCTCGTTTTCAGCCTGAATGGCCTCCTGCAGCACTTGGCCAGCCAAAACGAGGCATGCAGAAGCCCCGTGAGGCCCTCAGGCAGCCCATTTTGGCCGGCAGAGTGCTGCTGGAGGCTGTTCAGGCCGAAAACAGGGCAGATTTAAGCACCTCGCGGGCGAAATCTGGCCCGCAAGCCTTGAATTTTGACACCCCTATCCTACAGCTTTGTTGTGACCTAGGCATAAAAGACACACTTAGTCTCAAACAAATATAATTTATTATGACAGCTGGGAATTACTTCATTCCCAGCTTAGTCCAAATTAATTCCAAAACAAGTCCTTCAGAAAAAGTCCTTCGGCCTTATCACCAACCTTTGTCTTCTTTGGCACCCTGCCAAAGGCTTTTCTTGGCAAAAACCCACAAACTTCAGAAACAAGTGACGCTGACTAGAAACAAATGTAGCAACGTTGCTTTCCTACAAGGAGCCCAAGAGCCTTTGCTGCTCTTTTAAGCCTTATGGGAGGGGCCAAGCATCTCCTGGCTTTACTCCTGAGCCGTCCTTTTTGCTTTAGCTGCTCTTGCCTTCTGGCAGCTCTGCCCATGGGTGCACTAGGAACAGGCTCCCCCTGTTCCTCTGCCTCTCTGCTGTCTGATCTAGAGGCTCCAGAGTCCACGCATCACTCCCAGATGGCCCTAACCCCATCTCTGCCTCTGATGCAGAGCCCTCGTCCGGGCCTTCCCCAGACTCCAGGACTGCCCATGGTCCTCTCCAGCCTCCTCACTGTCCGACTCCACTGCCAGCTCCAGACGCTGCTGGCGGATCACAACAAGCTTATGGACTTTTAAGAGATCATGTTGAAAACTGTCCCTTTGGTGGTTCCTTTCGGCCGGACGCAAGTCCTCTGCACGCTAACACCTTTCTCCTTTCCCTGTTTCGCACAGATCCTTGGAGCCCTCGATCAGGACGACCAAGCCGGCAAGCAGAAACTCACCTACAAACTTGAACAAGTTATAACCCTCATGAGCATAGACAGCTGAGAACTGCCCTACCCAGAGGACTTTTCCAGGAGGGATTGACACAAAACAAATGAACAAAAAGAACAAACACACACACACACACACACACACACACAAACACAAAAACCAAGCCGTGCCTCAGTTCAGTTTTCATCAAGTGCAAGTTTCCAACGGGCTGTCAGGGGGAGTCTCCAGAAGACGCGTTGAAGTCTCGGAGCGTCACCTGCCGAACCTACCAACACCGAGGAACCAAGTCCTCAAGGATTTTGAGGGACATCTTCAAGAAGGGACTCTCCAAAGGCAGGGAGTCTTCAGGTGGAGTCCCTGTTTGTCTGCAGGGTCTTCTTCGGCGGCCACCAGAATGTACCACTGCCTGCTCCATGAACTGAGCAGGAAAAACATTGGGGGTTCATCTCCAGCACCATATTTGCTGCTGCTTTGAGGGCACGCCATTCATGGGCTGAGAGGAGCCCGGGGTTCGTTCCGAAGCTGTGCCAAGGGAGGATTGCTCTCTTGCCTTCAGAAGCCCCCACCCATGGTTGGGAGGGGAGGGAGGGAGGGAGGGGAAAAAAACACAAGAAAAACAATGGCTGCCTGTCCTCGACTCTTTGGTTCCTCGTGAGGAGGAACCGAGAGGTTTGCTCCAGAGGAACGTCAACGGAAAGAAGGCCCCCTCAGGGACCTGTGAAACCAAGAGGATTGTCCGCCGGTCTCCGGAGATTGGGCGGAGAAGGGAAGTCTGCCTTTTCTCTCTTCCCCTCTTCTGATTTTCATACGGTTTCCTTCTTTTTTTTCTTTTCCCGGTTTGGTTTGATTTGATCAATCAATCAATCGTGGTTCCTTTCATTGGCTGTGCAACGGAAAGAGAACTGCTCTCACAAAGCTTGGCTCACCTGCCTCCCTCACCTGTTCCTTCTCCAGTTACTTGAACAAGCCCTCCCGATCCTTTGCTCCTCCTTCCTAAACCAGCAATGTTGCATCTGCTGGGAGAAAGCCAACTCAACCTGAGTTATGGCCTCTCCTTTGAAGACCCCAAGAAGCGCATCTCCTCTTTTTCTCCCTGGATCGCCTTCCTAAACAACAGAACACAGACCCATAAATAAGACCTCAGCATTAGAGATTAGGTAGAGGTCCTAGCACGCAACTGGAGGTGGGGGGAGACGTTCTTATTGTGAGTCGTTGGCGGGTGTGTTTGTGTCGCCTTTCCCGATGAAACGCAAGTTGCGAAGGCCATAATATAGTCTATCCAATTTCCTGACAGGTCTTTTTCTGGAATAATCAATGAATCGGAAGAGAGCTGGAAGGGACCTTGAGGTCTTCTAATCCAGGAGATCCTATACCCGTGAAGGTGAACCTATGGCCCGCGTGCCACAGGTGGCATGCAAAACCATATCTGTGGGTACGTGAGCATTGCCGTAGCTCAGATCCAGCACACAGGTGCGCACCAGCCAGCTGATTTTTGGGCCTTCCAGGCCCACTGGAAGTCGAAAAATGGGCTGTTTCCGGCCTATGGAGGGCCTCCGGCGGGTAGGGGGTGGGGAAGGCCGTTTTCCCCCTCCGAAGGCTCCTAAAAAGCCTCTGGAGTCTGGGGAGGGTGAAAAGCAGGCCTTCTTGTCCCACCGGAAGTCAGGAAATAGGGCATTTCCAGCCTCTGGAAGGGTGGGGAAGACTGTTTTCGCCCTCCCCAGGCTCCAAGAAAGACTCTGGAGCCTCGGGAGGGCGAAAAATGGGTCTACCAGGTCTACTATGCCATCGTGTGCCAAAAACGGGGGGAGCACGGGATGGGGGGGTTATGCGCGCATGCATGGGGGGGTCACATTGAATTATAGATGTGGGCATGCGCACGACTCCCTCGCTCCCCCCCCATTTTTGTCATATGGCGGCAAAAAGGTTAGCCATCACTGTCCTATACCATTTGAGACAAGGAGCAGTCCAGTCTTTTCTTTAAAAAAAAAATCCAGTGACAAAGCACGCACAACTTCTGGTGGCAAGCAGTTCCACTGGTTAATTGTCCTCGCTGTTAGGAAGTTTCTCCTGAATTCCAAGTTGCTTCTCTCCTTGATGAGTTTCCATCCATTGTTTTTTGTCCTGCCCTCTGGTGCTTTGGAAAATTAATTGACCCCTTCCTCTTTGTGAGAGCCCCTCAAATTCTGAAACACCGTTATCATACCCCCCCCCCCCCGGCAAGTCCTTCTTTTCTCTAGACTGGTCAGACCCAAATCCTGCAACCGTTCTTCATACATTTTAGTCTCCAGGCCTTTAATCCTCTTAGATGCTCTTGTCTGCACTTTTCCCACGTTCCATTTGAACAAACGAATAAGTCCATTTATCCACATCCCCCAGTCAAACCCAGGTGGATTTTTCATGACTGGATGATAATGGGAAAATCGAAGGGGTCCCCCCATCAAAATCTGTAGGGCGTTTGCAGATTTATCTCTGAGACCGTGTGAAGGACATTAGAATCGGGGAACCTTGTCTTGGCTTCATTCTCGACAGGCGTCCAAAGTTGCTGGCTGTAACCCCAAAATCAAGGACCCGTCGCCCTTTTGCGTCTCAGCCCTTCGAGGTAGATCAGACTTCAGCACCAAAGATACACATACCAATGCTATTACAGATAGTCCTCCACTTACGACAATTCATTTAGTGGCCGTTCGGGCTTAACAATGGCGCTGAAAAAAAGGGACCATTTTTTCACACTTAACGACCATTGCAGCATCCCAGTGATCAAAATTCAGCCACTTGGCAACTGATTCATATTTATGACGGCTGCAGTGTCCTGGGGTGGTCACTCGATCCCCTTTTGCGACCCTTCTGACGAGCCAAGTCCATGGGTTGTGGGGGGGAGCCCGAATCGCTTAACAGCCGTGGGGACAAATTTAACAAGGGCAGCGATTCACTCAAGAACGGTGGCGAGAAAAGTTGTAACCTGGGGCGAAGCTCGCTTCCCAAAGGGTCTCGCTTCACAACATGAATTTTGGGCTCCGTTGTGGTCGTAAGCCGAGGACTCCCTGGACAATGAAAGGGAAGCCAGAGCGGGAATTCTAGAGAGATTCTGTAGGCCCACCTGGAAAGAGGAAGGGGTAACAGCAATGGTGGGATTCAGCCGGTTCGGGAGAAACAGTAGTTAAATTGCTGGCTGGCTCCACCCCTTATTGCCCCGCCCCTTCCAGGAGTCCCTACGCGCCCCAGATAAGTGCAGGGAGGCCTACTAGGCCCAAAATGGGGGGGGGAGAGCGCGTCATCCCCCCGCGGCCCGTGTTTGCTCCCAGGGGGGTGCAGGAGGCCGAGTACTGCCTGTCACACACCCCTGGCCACCCCCACCCTGGCCACGCCCACCCAGCCGGTCATTAGGGCAGAGAACTGGTTGTTAAATTATTTGAATCCCACCGCTGGGTAACAGGTGAAGGAAGCATCCAGGGAAGCAAATTTTTGGAGGACACAAAGCCCCCACGGATGGCGGGGAGCTATTCAGAGAGTCACAGGACGAAAGAGACAAAACGGGCCTTTCCTGAAAAGAGGTTTAAAGCCGCCGTTTGGGGTTTCTGAGTTTTCGCTACGTACGGGGTCAATGTTTTATTTCAACTCTGAACACCTCGAGGGGAACAGGCACTGTGTGAGATGAATTCGCAGTCTGTCTTCGCGCCATCTTTTGAAAGGATAGCATAACCACATGAGCTAAGCCACTGGGCCCGAAATAAACCCAAGATTAACCCTAACCAAGTTTAAACCATCTATAGGAAGGGAGATGCTTGATCCATAAAGACCTTGTTGTTATTTGTGCGACTTAATCACATCCTGTGTGGTTGGTTTAAGACTCAATCCAGACAATTCAAGCACCAGATAAAATTTAAGGATTTTATCCCACACCGAATAGAGAAAACAAAACTTTTTTAAAAAGCCAGTCTCCAAGAATTCTGGGACGCAGTTCTGAATTTCAAACGCAAGTTCTATTTTCGGTGTCCAAGATCATCTCATCCGGTTATTATTTTTTTCCCCCGTTGCATTATGACTTCCATGGTTTCTTAAAAGTGCCATTTACCTAATTTTCTTTTTTTTTTTAAATGCATGGCATTAAAAGAGCTACAAACGGTAATTTTTACAAAGACTTGCAGAAGCGACAGGAAATGCAGATACTACCTTGCCAGTCCTCGACTTACAACAAGTTCCATCAGCAGTGAAAAAAGCGAGTGCTTTTTTTGCCTTTTGCAACTTTCCCAGCCAGCTTCACTTAATGACCACGTGATTCACTTAACAACTGCACTTGTTCCCTTAACGACCATGGCAAAAAAGGTGCAACACGCGTAACCACCACCTTAGCAACAGAAATCCGAGTCTCAATTATGGTTGTAAGTCGAGGACTACTTGTAATTGCTTAGGCCAGCGGCTGAATACCTGGCGATTTTTAACTGTGTTTTTGATCTCCTGTTCACTGGTGTTTCTCAACCTCAGCAACTAAGGCGTGTGGACTCCAAGTCCCAGAATTCCCCAGATAGCATGGAATGGGAGTTGGAGTCCACCCGTCTTCAAGTTTGGTATAGTTCAACCGCTGCCTGATTTAGTAAAATTCCTATTTTGAACCGGAAGCATTGGGAGAAAGTCTCATCTTTATAAGACAGTATTACAAAGAGCCACAAATAATAATAATAATAATAAATAAATAAATAAACGAACAATACAGCCTGGATTGCAAATGTGCAGACTTCGGATTATTGAAGCCTATTGCTTTTCTTCCTTTTTCAGTTTCAGTGTTTTTTGTTTTTTGTTTTAACCTAACAATCTTGAGTTTTCAAACCCAAACTGTATCATACAAATGATAAAGTTCTTTCAAACAGGATCCGGTTGTTACTTGGGAAAGCTTCTGTACCTTTGTTATACTTAATTGTATACCTGTGTTTGTAAATAGAAGGCATTCCTATTTTGCAGTCCAGAACAGAACAGAACAAAAACAAAAAAAAAAAAGCTATTTGTAATATAGAATAAAGTTTATTTAAAAAAAACAGGCAAAAACCAATCCGTTTGTGATGGTGTGACTCTTTCCTTCGAACGCTTCGGTGGCGAGAACTTCAGCGGGAAGACGACGTTTGTCTGAGACAATCCTTCAGGAGGAAAAGTGAGGGGGCTTAACCCATCGTGGGAATCCTCCTTGGGAACTGTGTGGCTCAAGGAACTGAGAAGGAGGGAGGGAAGGAGGGAGAAATAATAGAGAAATAGTTAGAGAGCTGGGGAGCAGGTGGAGATGATAGATGATAGAGGCACATATGCTAAAAAAGATGGAGAGCTAGATGGGAGGGAGATGGGTGGGTGGGTGGATGGATGGATGGATGGATAGATGGATGGATAGATAATAGCTACGCAGGTAAGTAGAATGTGTATGTTTGTATATGTATGTGTGTGTATGTATGCTTAGAGAAAGATAAAACGGGTGAATGGATAGATGGAAAGAGAGTTTAGATAAAGACGGATGGGTGGAGGGATAAATATGGATAGATAATAGACAGACATGGAGCTAGATGGGAGAGATGGGTGGATGGGTGGATGGGTGATAAATGATAGGTAGGTAAATTGTGTGTATGTGTGTAGATGAGATAGATCATAGATAAATACAGGGGTGGGCTGCTGGGGGTTCGGGAGAATCTCTAGCTAAGATTCTGTGCAGTTCGGAGAACCCCCAAATCCCACTCCTGGCTTGCCCCGCCCACTCCGCCCCTCCCATGTGGCCCATTTTGGATGCAGGTAAGTGCAGGGCGGAGGCTCAGGGAGGGCAAAAAATGGGCCTACCAGAAGTTTGCGAAGGGTGAAAACGGGCCCGTTTCCAGCCTCCAGAGGGGCCTCTGGAGCCTGGGGAGGCCATTTTCGCCCTGCTAGAGGTTCGAGGAAAGTTTCTGGAGCCCGGGGAGGGCAAAACTACCCCTCCCCCCCTCAGCCGTGGTGCAGGAGGCTGACTAGGCCAACCTACTATGGCCACGCCCACCCGGCAACCAGGCTGGGTGGGCCTTGCTAAAATTGTTGAAGCCCATCTCTGGATAGATAGATAGAGATGATAGAGAGAAAGACAGACAAACAGATAAAAAGAGATGGGGAGCTAGATGGGACATGATAGAGATGGCTGGCTGGCTGGTAAACAGACGAGATAGAGGTCTTCCGGTAGCAAAAAGTATTTCTCACAAGTGTGTAACACAATCACACCAGCCTACCAGAGAGTTCCCTGGCTGTCGCTCTTCCACCAACATGGTTTGAGATGGAAAATGAAGAGGTGTAGCCATCCCACACTCACACACCCCTTTCATCCGAGGAGGCCTTCCACCCTGGCTGGTCGTTGGGCTTCTCTGGAGTAGGAAGATGCCTCACTCAACCACAGGGCAAAACAGGCACCCTACAACCAATACTTCACTTTTAATCAGGGTTATCGGCTCGAGCAGGTTTGAGATGCTGAGGGTTCCAGTAAATCTACTGGAACCGGGCTGCAAAACCCAGAAAGAGAAACCTGCAAGCTCCTTGCTCTTCCCCTGCGACCAACACAGCAAGTCTTGACTTACTGTGGTTTCTTTAGCGACCGTTCAAAGTCACCATGAAAAATGTGACATGATGGTTTTTCACACTTGTGACCGTTGCACCATCCCCAGGGTCATGTGCTCCAAATTAGGACGCTTGGCAACTGTCTCATATTTATGATGGTTGAGGTGTCCTGGCCTCTCATTGCTCTCTCTCTCTCCTTTCTCTGTCTCTCTCTCGCTCTTCTCTCTGTTTCTCTCTTCTCTCTCTGTCCTCTCTCCTCTCTCTCCTCTCTCTCCTCTCTCTCTTTTCTCTCTCTTCTCTCTCTTTTCTCTCTCTCCTCTCTCTCTTCTCTCTCTCTCTTCTCCCTCTTTTCTCTTTTCTCTTTTCTCTCTCTCCTCTCTCTCTTTTCTCTCTCTCCTCTCTCTCTTCTCCCTCTTTTCTCTTTTCTCTCTCTCCTCTTTCTTTCTCTCTCTTCTCTCACTTTTCTCTCTTTTCTTTCTCTCCTCTCCTCTCTTCTCTCTACTCTCTCTTCCTCTCTCTTCTCTTTTCTCTCCCTCTTCTCCCTCTTCTCTTTCTCTTCTCTCTCTCCTCCTCTCTCTTCTCTCTTCTCTCTCATGTCTTTTTCTCTTTTTTCTCTCCTCTCTCTCTTCTCTCTCTCTTCTCTTTATCTTCTCTCTCTCTTCCTCTCTCTCTCCTCTCTCTTCTCTCTCTCTTCTCTCTCTCCTCTCTCTCTTTTCTCTCTCTCCTCTCTTCTTTCTCTTCTCTCTCATGTCTTTTTCTCTTTTTTCTCTCCTCTCTCTTTCTCTCTTCTCTCTCTTCTCTCTTTATCTTCTCTCTCTCTTCCTCTCTCTCTTCTCTCTCTCCTCTCTTCTCTCTACTCTCTCTCTCCTCTTCTCTCTTCTCTCTTTTCTCTCCCTCTTCTCCCTCTTCTCTCTTTCTCTTCTCTCGCTCCTCCTCTCTCTTCTCTCTTCTCTCTCATGCCTTTTTTCTTTTTTCTCTCCACTCTCTTTCTCTCTTCTCTCTCTTCTCTCTTTTTCTTCTCTCTCTCTCCCCCTCTCTCTCTCCTCTCTCTCTTCTCTCTTTTCTCTCTCTTCTCCCTCTTCTCTCTTTTCTCTCTCTTCTCCCTCACAAAGTCCCAAGGTCACGTGATCCCGTTTTGTGACTTTCTGGCAAGCAAAATGAATGGGAAAACCGGATTCACTTAAACAACCGTCTTCCTAACTTAACAACCGCAGTGATTCGCTTTAACAAGAGTGGCAAGCAAGGTCATAAAACGGGAGAAAACTCACAACTGTCTGGCTTCGCAACAGAAATTTGGAGCTCAATTATGGTTGTAAGTCGCGGACTACTGTGTATGAAAATAACTTGAGATTAGGAGGCAGGGGTGGATTTTACTTTTATTAAAATCATTTTAGCTGCCTTCTGGGTTTTCATTCTCCCCTTTATCCTTGTCCTATTATCTTCCCAGGGTTGACTTTTGTCTTTCTTCCAGCTGCTTTTTTAATCTGGTTTTTTTTTCCCTTCCAAATTTCCTCTTTGGATCCATTTGTGTATCTTCCAACAATCCTTTTCTCCCCATTTACAAGCTGTTGTGCACCAGCCAAGCCAGAAAGCTGAATGCAATAAAGAATATTATTTCCCTTGCCTTTTTTTTTGTTCTCCTGAGTTATTCCACATCCCCTTCCCTCCAAGTGTCTTTGCAATCCTTCCATTCAGAGAGTATTTTTAAGTAAAAGTTATAGAGAGAGGGGGAAAAAAAATCAAGAGCTTTTAATCTCGGTTTTCCAGATGTTTTGCCTGGTTGGGTTTAATGTTCTCTGCTGTCATTTTTCTCCAGCAGATCATTTTCTTTGTTTTTCTTTTTCTTTTTCTGCCTGTCCCGGGGCCTTTTAATGGAAGATTTGTAAAGTGTGGGGTGAAAACACAACAGACCATGTTGGTTATTGTTATTTTCCAGCAGTGGGAAATAATAAAAGGAAAGAAAGACATAGAATTGAGGGGGGGGGGGGAAACCATGTAAAATCAGGACCTGCAAGACGATTGCTTTATTTATTTATTTATTTATTTATTATTTATTTTATTTATTAGTTTGATTTATATGCCGCCCTTCTCCGGAGACTCAGGGAGGTTTACAATGCGTTTAGCAATAGCCTTCACACTTTTGTATATTTATACAAAGTCAGCTTATTGCCCCCACAAACTGGGTCCTCAATTTACCCACCTTAGAAAGGATGGAAGGCTGAGTCAACCTGGAGCCTGGTGAGATTTGAACTTACAGTAATTGCAGGCAGCTAAATGTTCGTTCTTTCTTCCTTCCTTCCTTCGTTCCTTCCTTCCTTCCTTCCTTCCTTCCTTCCTTCCTTCCTTCCTTCCTTCCTTCCTTCCTTCTTTCTTTCTTTCTTTCTTTCTTTCTTTCTTTCTTTCTTTCTTTCTTTCTTTCTTTCTTTCTTTCTTTTTTTAATTTGATTTATATGCCGCCCTTCTCCGGAGACTCAGGGCGGCTTACAATGTGTTAAGCAATAGCCTTCATACTTTTGTATATTTTATACAAAGTCAGCTTATTGCCCCCACAAACTGGGTCCTCAATTTACCCACCTTAGAAAGGATGGAAGGCTGAGTCAACCTTGAGCCTCGAACTTGCAATAATTGCAGAATGTTAATAACAGGCTCTTTAGTCTGTTGAGTTATCCAGGCCCCTCCATTTAAAGTTAACATAGTTAGACATCCCTGGATTAAGTGAGCCTTTTCTTCTATTGCTTGAGATTTAATTGACAATTGTCCAGAAGTCGTGGGTGCTCTATCACTGGAAGCTTTGAAGAAGAGATTGGGCAACCGTTTGTCTAAAATGGTATAGGGTCTGCAGCTTGACCAGGGGATTGGATTAGAAGACCTCCAAGGTCCCTGCCAGCTCTATTCTGATTGTCGGATGCTTTCCGTCCTGGGCAAGAGTTCAGCTACAGCCCTTTTCTTTTGCAGCCTCCAGGACTCCTTCTTCAATTAAACTTTAGGGCCGAAGCCGTGCTGAGAACAGATGCTCTGAAGATAAACAAGATGCCAGGCAATTAAGAGGACAGGAGGAAGCCTTCTGTATTGCCTGGTCTTCGCTTAAAGGCAAAAACCATTCAAGGGAGGGCTGTTGAACTGGCGCATGAAAAGGGGCGGTGCTTTCATTGTACCAGGGAGGCTGCAGCACATGGTCAAAAGATTCAAGAGTCAAGATGGCGGCTAGAGAGTCAAGATGGCGGCTAGACAGCTTCCTGCGGTTTTTTCTTTTTCTCAAAGCAAACTGAACCTCAAGAGAACTAGCAATAGCAAATAGCCCTTAGACTTATGTACCGCTTCATGGTGCTTTACAGCCCTCTCTGAGCGGTTTACAGAGTCAGCCTCTCGCCCCCAATCTGGGTCCTCATTTGACCGACCTCAGAAGGACGGAAGGCTGAGTCAACCTTGAGTCAGTCAGGATCGAACTGCTGGCAGTGGGGCAGAGTCTGCCTGCAATGCTGCAGCCTCACCACTGCACCACCACGGAAAAAGAAGGAAGGAAGGAAGGAAGGAAGGAAGGAAGGAAGGAAGGAAGGAAGGAAGGAAGGAAGGAAGGAAGGAAGGAAGGAAGGAGTAAAGAGAGATTAAAAAGGGAAAAAGTAGTGACTACTGACTTTTTGCAGTACAGCAGTATACAAAAAATAAAAAAAAATTACAACCTCAACCTTTTGTGTTACATTTCTAAATATCACAAGCCATTTCCTTCCCAACAAATTCATTCCAATTTTAATCCAACCTAAAACGAAAATTTAATTCTTCTCAATTTTGAGTACTGAGAATCTAGAAATGGTTTCCAAAGGGAAACAAAATGACTTGAATTTCTTCTCTTCAATTAAAAACAGGCTATTTTACCATCGAAACCATCCTCATCTGACAGCAGACTGATGGGGCTTCAAGCAGACTCCGTGTTGGGTTCCTCTTTATCTGATGGGTCCAAATGGAGCCAGGATAGCCATCTGTCGGAGATCCTTGAAGCAGGATTCCTGCACTCAGAAGAGGCTGGATTTCACAGCCTCAAGGGCCTTTAAGCATCTTTATATAATTTTAAGGAAGAAAGAAATGAGGCTCAGCTTTCTAACGCCGCTTAAAATAAAACAGACGCCTCAACCCTCCCTGAATTGGGGTTGATATTTGATGTTATCCATCACCAATGACCCAGTACAGATCAAAAGACTGGGATAATTTTAGGTTAGCTCTGTCTACTTTAATGAAAAGTAGGCCTAGCAGGTGACGTGGTAGCAGTCTTTCAATATGCCCCAAAGAAGAGGGGGGGTCAAGCAGAGGTGGGTTTCAGCAGATTCTGACCAGTTCTGGCGAACTGGTAGCGGAAATTTTGAGTAGTTCGGAGAACCGGTAGTAAAAATTCTGACTGGCCCCGCCCCCATCTATTCTCCGCCTCCGGAGTCCCAGCTGATCGGGAGGAAATGGGGATTTTGCAGTAACCTTCCCCTGCCACGCCCACCAAGCCACGCCCACCAAGCCATGCCACGCCCACCAAGTCACACCCACAGAACTGGTAGTAAAAAAATTTGAAACCCACCACTGGGGTCAAGCTATTCTCCAAAATACCTGAAGGCAGGACAGGAAGCAATGGAGGGAAATTAATTAAAGAGAGAAGCAAGCAACCTAGAACTAAGGAGGGATTTCCTGACAGTGAGAACAATTAACCAGTGGAACTACTTGCCTCCAGAAGTTGTGAATGCTCCAACACTGGGAGTTTTTAAGAAGAGGCTGACAGCCATTTGTCTGCCATTGAACTTCCAGTGTTGGAGCATTCACAACTTCTAGAGGCAAGTCGTTCCACTGGTTAATTGTCCTCATTGTTAGGGGATTTCTCCTTATTTCTAGGTCGCTTCTCTCCTTGATGAGTTTCCACCCGTTGCTTCTTCTCCAGGTGCTTTGGAGAATAGCTTGACTGCCTCTTCTTTGGGGCAGCCCCTGAGATATTGGAAGACTGCTCTCATGTCTCCCCTAGTCCTTCTCTTCATTAAACTAGACCTACCCAATTCTTTATATGTTCAGAACAACTGTTCTTCATATGTTTTAGCTCCCAGTCCCCTGATCATCTTTTGCAACAAGGTCACGCAATCCAAAAGTCAGGCAATTGGCAACTGGTAGGTATCAATGATGGTTCCGCCATCCTGGGGTCATTTGAGCATCACTTGTAACCTTCTCCGCCGGCTTTCAGCAAGCAAAATCAATGAGGGAAGCCAGATTGGCTTAACAACCGATGATTCGCCAATGATTCAGTGATTAACAACCGCCTAACAATAGCGGCAAGAAAGCTCGTAAAAAGGGACAAAACTCACTTACGAGCCGGGTCGCTTAGCCACGGAAATTTTGAGGTTCAATGGTGGTCGTACGTCAAGGACCCGGTTTAAGCGTGTGGTGTGAAGGCAGCTAGTGGCAATTCAGACTGCAAAATTCAGCAAACTGTACATTGCAGGCCAGAGTCTACGGAGATGCTCCATGATTGTGCTAGAGGTGCTTTTTTTTCAAGAGGCAACTGGACTTTCTTGGTTTTTCTTTTGAAGAAGTTTTCCATCTCGTCCAAGAAGCTTCTTCAATTCTGAACATTGCAGGCCAATGTTCCCTTAGTGCTAGGGTGGCGAACTCACCTAAGAAATGTGTGATTTGTCCCCTCTTCCAAGGGAGATGGAAGGAGTCACCACTTCACGGGCAATTATGCAACAGGGGCATTAAGGCTCTTGAAGATCAAAGACGAATCCTAATGAGAAACAGCGAAGAATGAAGGCAAGACGATCAAGGGATGGTGGGTAGACAGTGACATCATGGATCAAGGGTGTCACACGCCCTTGTCCCATATTTCAAACAACCCTCAGAAAACAATCCGAAAATCTTGAATTTCTAACCCGGGGCCCCTGCCTCCATTTAAATCAAGACAGAGAGCTCTTCCGTGAGATGTTGTAAGAGCAACAAAAATGATTAGGGGCCTAGAAGCTAAAACATATGAAGAAGGGTTGCAGGAACTGGATATGTCTAGTTTAATGAAAAGAAAGACCAGGGGAGACATGATAGCAGAGTTCTAATATCTCAGGGGCTGCCCCAAAGAAGAGGGAGTCAAGCTATTCTCCAAAGCACCTGAACGCAGGAGAAGAAGCAATGGGTGGAAACTAATCAAGGAAAGAAGCAATTTAGAACTAAGGAGAAATTTCCTGACAGTGAGGACAATTAACCATGGGAACAACTTGCCTCCAGAAGTTGTGAAGGCTCCAACACTGGAAGTTTTAAAGAGAAGATTGGAGACCCACTTTATCTGGGATGGTATATGGTCTCCTACTTAATCAGGGGGTCGGTCTAGAAGACCTCCAGGATCCCTTCCAATTCACACGATCAGGGAAGTTGCAATGGAAGTGGTCATAAGTCACTTTTTGCAGTGCCGCTGTTAACTTTGAACGGTCACCAAATGAATCGTCGTATGTCGAGGACTGCCTGTATGCAGAGGTGGGCTTCCCATAATTTATCAACCGGTTTGCCCAGAATCAAAAATGCGAGCGCATGCATGTGCCCGCTCCCCTGGCTTTTACGTATGTGCCTTGCGCATATGTTCCCTGCATCAAAAACATGGCAATTGTATAGGATAGCTTCGCTGATGCATGCGCCTTGCTAATATGCACGCTACATCAAAAACATGGCGATTGTATAAGACAGGATAGGGCCGGGATGAGTGGGCGGGCCCAGCCGCTGGCCATAACTACCGGTTTGCCCGAACTGATCCGAACCGGCTGAATCCCACCCCTGCCTGTATGAGCTAATCTAATTTTATGTCCTTTGCAAAACCGGTAATTTTATCTTCTGCTCCTTCATTGCAAGCGGTGGAGAGACAGATTTCTAATTAGATCCCACTGTTAGGCTCAAAACTCGGCAGAACTGCCCTCTGGCAGATCTAACCGATCAGCTGTTGTAATTTTGAGAATTGAGGCTGGCAATTGTATTTTAAATAAAGTTGACTTGATCCAATGACGGGTCTATAGTTTTCAAGAAATTCAGCCAATATAATGAATTCTTTTATGAAAAAAAAAATACACCCTTGCAGCTATCCTGGTTTCCAAGCCTCCTCTAGCCAAGGTGATCCTGGCTAGAAATCTTTCTGTGCGCACCTAGAAATACTCGTTCAACGGGTTGTTTTGTTGTTGCTCCCGCCTAAGTCGGCGGTTATCTACTGATGATATCGCAGCCCTGAATGAGTTACACAGCAGTTGCCTCTTTAGTTTCCCTGCTCTGAATAATCCTAAATCTCCTGCTGGACGGAGCTGTTTAGCCGACCTGCCCATTCAGCCACAGCTTCTGTCCTCCAGATAAAAATTATCTCTTCGTCTCAAGGACACCGCGCTCTATTTGCATTCGAGTTCCCCCCAAGCCTGTGTCCGAATCAAAAGCACTTTTCAATTCCTCAAAATGTTCTTCTCCCTTTGGACGAAGAAACTTTTCTGCCGTCTATACCAGGGGTGTAAAATTTTATACTACTTGTTCTGTGGGCGTGGCTTATTTTGTGGGTGTGGCCTGATGGTCATGTGACAATTCTCTAGGATTTAGCAGAGGTACTGGTCTACCAGGCTTTTAACTGCTTGCAGAGCGGTACCGGTCTACCCATTTGTTTTTGGAGGCACCGGTCTACCACCACACTGCCTTTTAACACTGATCAGCTGTAGGGCGGCCCTTTGAAGCATCTCAGCAAGAGTTTAAACAGTTTGTTTCCTTCTAGCCGATCAGCTGGGACTCGGGAGGCAGCAATAGATTGGGTGCGGGGCCAAATAAAAGGTAAGAATAATGTGGGGGGAGGAGGGCCCAGCTCCCGAACAAACATAACCGGTTCAATGACATCATATTATCACCGCTACCGGCTCGGCCGAACCGGGCCAAACTAGTAGGAACTCACCACTGCAGGGTGTCAAACTCAAGTTTCGCGGGCCAGATGCAGCCTGCAGAGTGCTTAAATCTGGCCTGCGGAGCCAGCTTGGAAATAGCAAACAACCGACCCACAGTGCCTCTGGCAGCCAAAATGCAGCACTCTACCAGCCAAAATGGGGCACGGGGTGGCAAAGTGCAGCAGGAGGCCATCTAGGCCAAAAATGGGATGTGGGGGGCTGAGCACACCCAGCCCCGCGTGCTTCATTTTGGCCTGCACGGTGCTGCAGGAGGTGTCCGTGCCATCTCTCCCGCCCCCCAGCTGGCCTGTGGAGGAGAACTACAATGCTGATCCGGCCCTTGAAGAAATCCCAGTTTGACACCCCCAGTCTATATGGCTTGTCTTTGAATTACGATACCAATTGAGCCCAAAAGTTCCCATGGCTAAGCAGGATGGTCGTTCAGCGAGGTTTTGCCCCATTTTTACAACCTTTTTTTGGCCACAGCTGTTAAGTAAATCACTGGGGTTGTTGAGTGACTCACCTGCTCATTAAGCGAAACTGGCTTTTCCCCCTCCCCCGCTGACTTTGCTGGGCTGAAGGTCTCAAAAGGGGGTGTGGGCTGTAACGGTCTTAAGTGTGAAAAACAGTCATAAGTCACTTTTTTCAATGCAGTGGCAACATATATATATTTACAGACCCCTCGCATCCTGGACACAAACTGTTTCAACTCTTACCCTCAAAACAACGCTATAGAGCACTGCACACCAGAACAACTAGACACAAGGACAGTTTTTTCCCGAACGCCATCACTCTGCTAAACAAATAATTCCCTCAACATTTTCAAACTATAAACTAAGTCTGCACTACTAATAACTTTCTCATCGTTCCCATCACCCATCTCCTCCCACTTATGTCTGTATGACTGTAACCTTGTTGCTGGTATCCTTAAGATTTATATTGACTGTTTCTCTATGACTATCATTAAGTGTTGTACATCATGATTCTTGATGAATGTATCTTTTCTTTTATGTACTCCGAGAGCGAATGCACCAAGACCAATTCCTTGTGTGTCCAATCACATTTTGAGTTACTTATAAATAAATTCAGGATAAAAAAAATGATTATGGACAACAGGAACTTCCTTTCAACGTTCCTGGTAGCCTGGTAGCTCAGCAGACTAAAAAGCATTGTGATTAACACCAGCTGTCTGCAATTACTGTAAGTTCGAATCTCACCAGGCTCAAGGTTGACTCAGCCTTCCATCCTTTCTAAGGTATGTAAATTGAGGACCCAGTTTGTGGGGGCAATAAGCTGACTTCGTGTAAATATACAAAAGTATGAAGGCTATTGCTTAACACATCGTAAGCTGACCTGAGTCTCCAGAGAAGGGCGGCATATAAATCAAATTAAAAAAAAAAAGTTTAGATCCCTTGACTACCTATCTCAAACCCACTTGGGTTTTTAAAACTTTTAAAATATTAAGAAATTCCCTCTCCCCCCTCCACCCCAGCTAAGGATGAATGATTTAACGAAAGAAAAATAGCTTTTTTTTTCCCCAAAAGAAAACCACCGGATCCATGGTTCCAAATGGGGTCCTAATTTTTACAAAGCACACAGCACCTTTGCATCTAAAACACATGTTCATCATGGGATTTTTTCTCCTGGGGCCCTCCAATTTTCTTTTTCATTTGCTGCCATGGTGGTGTTGGAAGAAATGTCCATCTGGGTTCAGTTCCAAGTGGGGAGAAAGACATTGGAAGCTGCTTGGAAAGATAGTTTTTTAATGGTAGACGGGATCCCATGATTTGAAGATCTTGGGTGAAGGAGGAAAAAAAAGGGGCAGAGATGCTGAGAGCGCCTGAGTTTTATACCCTTTTGAATTCGAGCTTGCATTCCGATCGGTTGTCAGACTCCCAACTTTGTAGGTCGCCTATGTCCTAAGCTTGGTTGAGCCTTGCTGGGTGATGATGTAACGAAGGAGCTTTGGGCAATTCCTATTATGGCTGTGCTCGAAGGAGGTAGATTTTTGTTATGTAGAATAGAGTGGCTTAATGATCCGGTGACAAAGGGGTGAGGGGGTGAGTTGCTGGCTCTCTTTTAGGGGAAATATTCTGCCCTTTTAATATTTCCTAAAATATCTCATTTTCCTAGGAGAGAGGTGGGTGCTAACTCCCTACATTGGTAGTCTTCTTCAGTGCAGGTTCCCCAATCTTTCATTCATTTTTAAGCTGCGGGTGGGGGGGGGGGGAGGGGGGGAGAGATAGGGGACCCTAAGACGCCGAAATGCAATTAAAAGAGAGGAGAAAGCTGCAGCCTCTCCGTTAATCACTCCCAGAAAACCAATATGCTGTAGATTATTCCCCTCCAAGCCTTGAGTAGTGCCATGTGATTCTGTCCCGTCCCGCACCGGCTCGTTCCTGCTTAAATCCTGACATTTTGCAGCTGCGGAGATAAAGCAGTTTAGCTGAGCAACATGGTCTCTGGTTTATGGGGAAATAATTAATCAATTATTTCTCACCCCAGTGATGCCCTTGCCGTGATGTCCCGGTGTCTGGAGGCCATGCAGATCTGGATGGGGAGAAACAAACTCAGGCTCAACCCCTCCAAGACCGAGTGGCTGTGGTTTCCGACGTCCTGATATAGTCAGTTGGTGCCATCACTGACTATTGGGGGCCAGTCGTTGGCCTCCACGGAGAGGGCTCGCAACTTGGGTGTCCTCCTGGACGCACGACTGTCTTTAGAAGAACATGTGACAGCCGTGGCCAGGGAGGCTTTCTATCAGGTTCGCCTGATCCGCCAGTTGCGTCCCTTTCTGGATCGGGACTCCCCTACGCACGGTCACTCATGCCCTCATCACTTCCCGCCTGGACTATTGTAATGCTCTCTACATGGGGCTCCCCTTGAAGAGTACCCGGAGGCTCCAACTGGTCCAGAATGCGGCCGCGCGGGGGATTATGGGAGCGTCATGGTGCTCCCATGTAACACCTCTCCTGTGTGAGCTGCACTGGCTCCCGGTGGTCCTCCGGGTGTGATTCAAGGTGTTGGTTACTACCTTTAGAACGCTCCATGGCTTAGGACCTGGATATTTACAAGACTGCCTGCTGCTATCAATAGCCTCCCACTGACCAATTTGCTCCCACAGAGAGGGGCTCCTCTGGGTGCTGTCGGCCAAGCAATGTCGGCTGGCGACCCCCAGGGGGAGAGTCTTCTCTGTGGGGGCTGCTGCCCTCTGGAACGAATTGCCACCCCTGAGATACGGAGGATTTCTGACTTACGCACCTTCCGCCGGGCCCTCAAGACGCTTTGATTTCATCGAGCCAGGCTAGTCTAATTTTTTTTAAAAAAAGTTTTAATTTGAATTGCCAATTTGTAATTTTAAATGTTTTAATGGGGTAATTTCATTTTAATTGGTGCGGGCCAAAATATTTAATATCTTTTAAAATTGTTTTTAAATGTTATATTTCTGTGTTTTAAGTCGGCTGTACACCGCCCTGAGTCCCTTGGGAGAAGGGCGGTATAATAAGTAAGTAAGTAAGTAGATAGATAGATAGATAGATAGATGATAGATAGATAGATAGATAGATAGATAGATAGATAGATAGATAGATAGATAGATGAAAGAAAGAAAGAAAGAAAGAAAGAAAGAAAGAAAAGAAAGAAAGAAAGAAAGAAAAAAGAAAGGAAGGAAGGAAGGAAGGAAGGAAGGAAGGAAGGAAGGAAGGAAGGAAGGAAGGAAGGAAGGAAGAAAGAAAGAAAGAAAGAAAGAAAGAAAGAAAGAAAGAAAGAAAGAAAGAAAGAAAGAAAGAAAGAAAGAAAGAAAGAAAGAAAGAAAGAAAGAAATCCACTGCAGGGTTGCCAAAGAATATTTGCAACCTGGAATTTGGTCACTGGAAATGCAAAGTTGTTTTTTTTTTCCCCCCAACCCCTCCTTGCTGGGAATCTTTGTCCCACCCACCCCTTCACCTACCCTGGGTCTCTTGTGTTTCGACAAGCCCATGCGAGCTTCCTTCACTGCGGCAGATGAAAAGCACGGCAACTTTGGATGCCCAAGAATTTTGGGGGGACGTGATGCACAATAAAAAAAGTAAGTATTTGACACCCTCCTAAAACCCCAGAGTTATCCTTATGTTCAGCACACAAAAGCAATCACTTTCTTCTAGATTTCTACCATCTTTTAACAGGAGTTGTGTCATTTGTACACTCTTTCCATTCCTCTGCTTTTTTTAAAAAAAAAAGCAGAGACCCCTCCCCCTCCCAATTCATGATTTTTTTTCCTATATATTAATTTATAAAAAATTGCCAAGTTGCCCAGCAAAAAAAAATAAAAAAAAATTGTACGGTACTGAAAACGGGGTCGCTAAATTGGACCTGTCTAAACACCTGGCAATTCTGACCTGCCAAAAAACTGCTCTCTTCCAATCAAGAGAGTAATGGATAACGTCAATCATACAGCCTCCATAAATGTTTTCAGCAGAACAATAATTGATATTAAAAATGTCACAGGTGCTGTGACAGTTTCGAGAGGTTTGAAATCTATACGTGCGGGTCAGAAAATGAGACGGTTCGAAGTTCTTGCATGCAGCTTGCTTTCTGGATTATATATATATAAAATTTTTATCATTTCCCCAAGAGTCCCAAAGCCACTTTTTCCAAAAGGCAACTGGACTTCCTTACTTTTTTCCCTCTTGAAAATGTTTCGCTTCTCCTCCAAGGAGCTTCTTCAGTTCTAGCGGAATATAAATCCTTCCGTTCCCATCTAGAACTGAAGAAGCTGCTTGGAGGAGAAGCGAAACGTTTTCAAAGGGGAAGGAAGAAAGAAGGAAAGAGGTCAGTTGCAGAGGTGGGTTTCAGCAGGTTCTGACCAGTTCTGGAGAACCGGCATTCCGATTGGTTGTCAGACTCCCAACTTTGTAGGTTGTTTGTGTCCCAAGCTTGGTTGAGCCTTGCTGGGTGATGATGTAATGAAGGATTTTTTTTTTTAATTGAATTTTTTTAAAAAAGTTTTACATATATTTCCCCTTCCCCCCTCCTACCGCCCTTGCCCTCCCTAACCCTCCTCTCACTTCCCAAAGCAAAATACAGGGTATCATATTTAACAATCATAAACTAATATAAGCTAGTAATCTATACTCTCCTATCACCCTCTTGAACTTTTAACTCGCTTTTACGAATCTAACCTTAAATACATTATAAAACTCTCTTAACCCTTTCTTTATTCAAAAGCTATTTGTAATTTTTTTAGTCTTATATTTGCCTTGGATTTATTCTATCCAACTTTTCCAATCCAATCTAAATTTTTCGTTTGAATAGTCTTTTAGATATGCTGAAATTTCAGCCATTTCTGCTAATTTGTTACTTTTAATATCCATTCTTCAATAGATGGTAGGTCTTCCTTCTTCCACTATTGCGCTACCAGAAGTCTTGCTGCAGTTATTAAAATCAAATTGGTTTCCGTTACCGTACAGTTTTGTACAATACCTAACAAAAACAGCTGTGGAGTAAATTTTATCCGTTTTTTTCATAACGTTCTGTATTATCCACCATATTTTTATCCAAAATGCTTTAACCTTTTTACACGCCCACCAAATATGAAAATAAGTAGCATCAACACAATCACATCTCCAACATTTAGATTGTAAGTTCGGATACATACAGGCTAATTTTTTTTGGATCCAAAAAAAAGAAATTTTGAGTAGTTCGGAGAACCGGTAGTAAAAATTCTGACTGGCCCCGCCCCCATCTATTCTCTGCCTCCTGAGTCCCAGCTGATCAGGAGGAAATGGGGATTTTGCAGTAACTTTTCCCTGGAGTGGGGAGGGAATGGAAATTTTACAGTATCCTTCCCCTGCCACGCCCACCAAGCCACGCCCACCAAGCCACACCCACAGAACCAATAGTAAAAAATTTTGAAGCCTTTTGAAGCCTCCCATAAAGACATTTTTCCAAAAGGCAACTGACCAGTTGCCTTTTGGAAAAATGTCTTTATGGGAGAACTATGACCTGCATGATTGAGAATCTCCATAGACGTTCTTCCCCAAGAGGTCAACGCAGGGATCGGATTGTCTCCATTTTATTCTTACATCAACCCTGCAGAGTAGGCCAAGTGGAAAGAACAAGGCCATGCAGGGAGTCCTTAGATCCATTCATTTAGCAAGCTTTCAGAGTTACAATGGCACTGAAAAATATAGATATATAGATATATAAATATATAAATTACCGAAGTAACTCTACTTTCAAAGCTCAAGCTGTATGACTTGATTTTAATGTACAGTTTGTTTATGTATAGTTTGTTTATATGTGTGTATGTTTGTATTTGTATGTTTGTTTATTGTTAATAAAAAATTTATATATATAAAAAAGGAACTTACAACTCGTCCTCACGCTTATGATCATGGCAGCATTTCCCCCGTGGTCACATGATCCAACATTCTAAGGCTTAGCAACTGGCATGTATCTACAATGGTTGAAGCATCCTAGCTGTCTTGTTTAGCGACAAAAATTCTGCTCTCAACTCTGATCGTAAGTCGAGGACTACCTGTAATAAAGCATTTCTCAACCTGGGAGATGTGTGGGCTTCTGTTGGAAGAAATGTCCATCTGGATTCAGTTCCAAGTGGGGAGAAAGACACTGGAAGGAGCCTGGATAGCTCAACAGACTAATGCATTGTAATTTAACTCCAGCTGTCTGCAATTACTGTAAGTTTGAATCTCACCAGGCTCCAGGTTGACTCAGCCTTCCATCCTTTCTAAGGTAGGTCACTTGAGGACCCAGTTTGTGGGGGGCAATAAGCTGACTTTGTAAAATATGCAAAAGTATGACGTCTATTGCTTAACGCATTGTAAGCAATAGCCTGTAAAAAAAAGAAAGGAAGGAAGGAAGGAAGGAAGGAAGGAAGGAAGGAAGGAAGGAAGGAAGGAAGGAAGGAAGGAAGGAAGGAAGAAAGAAAGAAAGAAAGAAAGAAAGAAAGAAAGAAAGAAAGAAAGAAAGAAAGAAAGAAAGAAAGAAAGAAAGAAAGAAAGAAAAAAAAACATGGAGGCTGCTTGGAAAGATGGGTTAATGGTGGACAGGACCACATGGGTTTGAGGTCCTGGGCAAAAAAGGCATGTGTGTGTGTGTGTGTGTGTGTGTGTGTGTGAGAGAGAGAGAGAGAGAGAGAGAGAGAGAGATATTTATACCCTCTGTTGCAGCGGTAGGTTCTACTTACCTTTACTACCGGTTCGCAATGGGATCGCATGTGCATGCTCGCTTCGCTCACACATGCGCCTCGCTTCTGAGCATGTGCAGAAGCCTCTGCGCATGCACAGATCGCCAATGACAACATCCGGGGGGGTGGGTGGGCGGGGCATCCCACCAGTTTTACTACCGGTTCTTGCAAACCGGTCTGAACCAGGGGCAACCCACCACTGCTCTATTGGGTTTTGAATTTGAGCTTGCATTCTGATTGGTTGTCAGATTCCCATGGGGCCATGCAGGGGTAACTTTGTAGGTTTTGAGTCCCAAGCTTGGTTGAGCCTTGCTGGGTGATGCAATCTCACCAGGTGCAATGTAGTGAGTTCTGGTGCTAGATGGGTAGAGGGCTAATCCTACCATTGTTGGATCTTGGGCGCGGGCATTTGCTTATGAATAGACCTGGCTATCTCTTTATCCCTTAAGTGCTGACATCTGCTGGGAGCTATTGAGGAGGGTGGGGGCTATTAAGGGTGAGTCTGCTTCCTGCCTCCAAAAAAAAAACATGTTTCTCCATTTCTCATCTGGGGAAATATAATATTCTGCCTTTTTAATATTTCCTAGAATATTTCATTCTTTTATTTATTTATTTATTTTAATTTATATACCGCCCTTCTCCCCGGGAGGGGGACTCAGGGCGGTGAACAACCAAATTAAAACACATATAATACAAATATTAAAAGGATTTAAAATTAAATTAAATCGATTGGCGTTCCAAAATAAAAATCTCAAACCCCATTAAAATACCCAATTTAAAACCCCAGAAATCAATAATAGCAAAAATTTTGTTAAAACCCCATTAAAATCGATCAAGCAAGGCCGGCTTGTTGGAATAAATAGGTCTTAAGGGCCTTTTGGAAAGCGCGGAGGTCCGGGATCAAACGAATTTCTGGAGGCAGCTCATTCCATAGGGTGGGTGCCCCGACAGAGAAGGGTCTCCCCCTGGGGGCTGCCAGCTGACATTGCTTGGCTGACGGCACCCTGAGGAGGCCCTCTCTGTGTGAGCGTACTGGCCGGTGGGAGGTTATCGGTAGCAGCAGGCGGTCCCGCAAATACCCCGGTCCCATGCCATGGAGCGCTTTAAAGATCAAAACTAACACCTTGAAGCGCACTCGGAAGACCACCGGGAGCCAGTGCAGCTCGCGCAGGAGAGGTGTCACGTGGGAGGGCCCTGTCGCTCCCATAATCACCCGCGCGGCCGCATTCTGGACAAGTTGGAGCCTCCGGGTGCACCCCAAGGGGAGCCCCATGTAGAGAGCGTTACAGTCCAGGCGAGACGTGACGAGTGCATGAGTGACTGTGCACATGGAGTCCCGATCCAGAAAGGGGCGCAACTGGCGCATCAGGCGAACCTGATAAAAGGCCCCCCTGGCCACGGCCGCCATATGCCCTTCCAAGGACAGCCGTGAATCCAGGAGGACACCCAAGTTGCGAGCCCTCTCTGTGGGGGCCAATAACTCACCCCCAATAACTCACCCTCTAGGAGAGGAGTGAGTGCTAACTTCCTACACTTTAAAACCCAGATTTCCCCAGCTGGCATATGTGGCCCAGGGAATTCTGGGAATTGAAGTCCATGCATCTTAAAAGTTGCCGTGATTAAGAAATTCTGGTCTAATCCAATTTAGGAATGTTTGTCGCTCGATCTCTAGAGGCCGTGATCCAAATTGTTTGATTGTTCTCCCCTCAGTTACAACTTCTCTCTCTCTCTCCCCTCCTTAAAATCTCTCTTTGACTCTTCTTCTCAATCTTTTACCCAGCTGACAGCTCAAGTCTACTTTTCTTATGAAGAGACGCATTTCTCATCCAGATACGGAACGGGAGTCTGAAAACGTGACAGGTTTCCATCAATCTAAATAACAGTTAAAATATTAATCTGTGGGTTCAAATTTTTATTTTTTTAAAAAAAACACCAAGGGCTTCTTCGCATCTGGTGTCATTCCTGACCTTGGATTACACAGAGGGAAAGGCCGAATTCAAAGATTTTTCTCACAACCGACATACAAAATGGGTGTGAACCAGTGGTGGGTTTTGAAATTTTGGACTACCGGTTCTGTGGGTGTGGCTTCGTGGCAGGGGAAGGATACTGTAAAATCTGCTCCAAAGTTCCTTTCTTTTTCAGTGACATTGCAACTTCAAACGGCCACTACCTGAACGGTTGTTCAATTGAGTGCTAGCCATCACCCCTTCTTCTAGTTGCCCCGGTTTAAAAGTGGACTTCCCACTGGTAGCTCAGCAGACTAAAAGCATTGTGATTAACACCAGCTGCCTGCAATTACTGGAAGTTCGAATCTCGCCAGGCTCCAGGTTGACTCAGCCTTCCATCCTTTCTAAGGTAGGTCAATTGAGGACTCAGTTTGTGGGGGCAATAAGCTGACTTTGTATAAATATACAAAAGTATGAAGGCTATTGCTTAACGCATTGTAAGCCGCTCTGAGTCTCTGGAGAAGGGCGGCATATAAATCAAATTAAAAAAAGAAAAAAAGAAAGAAAGAAAGTAAGAAAGAAAGAAAGAAAGAAAGAAAGAAAGAAAGAAAGAAAGAAAGAAAGAAAGAGGAAGGAAGAAGAAAGGAAAAAAGAGAAAGAGAGAAAGAAAGAAAGAAAGAAAGAAAGAAAGAAAGAAAGAAAGAAAGAAAGAAAGAAAGAAAGAAAACATTCAGCTGCCTGCAATTACTGTAAGTTTGAATCTCACCAGGCTCAAGGTTGACTCAGCCTTCCATCCTTTCTAAGGTTGGTAAAATGAGGACCCAGTTTGTGGGGGCAATAAGCTGACTTTGTATAAAAATATACAAAAGTATGAAGACTATTGCTTAACGCATTCTAAGCCGCCCTGAGTCTCCGGAGAAGGGCGGCAGATAAATCAAATAATAATAATAATAATAATAATAATAATAATAATAATAATAATAATAATAATAATAATAATATAACAGAGTTGGAAGGGACCTTGGAGGTCATCTAGTCCAACCCCCCAGGCCGGAGACCCTACACCGTTTCTGACCGATGTCAGTCCAATCTCTTCTTGAAAGCTTCCAGGGATGAAGCTCCCACAAACCTCTGAATTTGTAACCCCTGTTTTGAGCTGAGCCTTGGAAAACCCGGCCTGGTTTTTTTAATTTTGGCACCCTCCCTATTCTAATCGTGTTACGGTTCCCACCGGCTGGCCAAAGGATGGATTATGACTTCCAAGGGGCCGATTCTCACAGATTAGCGGGGGAATTTTGCTAGGAAAAACCTGTCTAACAAACGAGGGGTGAATTGTTACATGTGATAGCAAAATGTGGGGTGGGAGGGGGGTCAGCAGCCATTTATTTAACATGCAAGTCATTCGCGCAGGTCACGGCTATTCACGTTCACCTGGCAGGCTGGGAAAGAGAGATGGAAAAAGAAATTGTAGCTGAGCTTGATGGGTGTGAACGCCGAGCATGGTCTCTCTCTCTCTCTCTCTCCCCTCCACCCTCTTTTGTGTGGCGACCCACAACGTTTCCATTCAACTTTTCTGGCAAGGTCAGGGGCTAAACAAACTCGCTGGGCCCTTCTCTCCGTAGGTACGGCGGATAGGATTCAGGCATTTACAGTTCCACGACAACCTAAGTTATACAGATTGGGGTTGGACTAGATCAGGGATCAGTAATCTGTGGCTCCGGAGCTGCTTGCGGCTCTTTGGGCCCTCTGCTGGGGCTCACTGTCGGGTGATCCCACCACTGGCTGGGCTCGCCCCTCGTCCTCTCCTCCCCGTCACTCGCCTGGCCTGAGAAGGTAAGGGCGACGGTGGGGGAAGGAGAAGCGGCCAGGGGAGAGACAGAGAGATAGAGAGAGAGGGAGAGAGAGGGGGAGGGAGGGAGGGTGGGGGAGAGAGAGAGATGTCAAAAGGATTTTGTGGTTCCCGGTATTTTTTAATAACTGGTTTTCTGCCCTAATGACCGGCTGGGTAGGTGTGGCTAGAGAGAGGGGAGGGGTCATGTGACTGGTCAAAGCGAGTGACATCGAGCTGGCCACGCCCACCCAGGTTTTGTGGCTCCTGGTGTTTTCTTTTCTGTGGGAAACGGGTCCAAATGGTTCTTTTGAGTTCTTAAGGTTGCAGACCCCTGGATTGGATGACCCTTCCAACTCTGTTATTCCGTCATCAGTAAACTAAGATAATCCTCGATTTACAACGGTTCAGCACTGAAAAAAAGGGGACTTGCGGCCGGTTTTCACACTTATGATCCTTGCGGCAGCCCCATCAGGGGTGGTATTCAGCTGGTTCAGACTGGTTCACCCGAATCGGTAGCAGAAATAGCGGGTGGGCGTGCCCCCGGCCACCCCGGCTCTATGCCATCCTATTTAGGCACATTTTTGAGGCTGGGCGCATGCGCAGAAGGCAATTGTCTCGGGAGTCAAGCCATCTCCTTTTGTGACCTCCTGACGAGCGAAATCAATGGGGAAGCCAGGTTCATTGAACAACAGTTTGACTGAGTTAACAAATACAGGTAGTCCTCGACTTAGAAACCGTTCGTTTAGTGACCGTTTGAAGTTACGTTGGCGATGAAAAAAGTGACTTATGACCGTTTTTCACGCGTACGTCCATGTGGTTAAAATTCAGACCACTGGTTCATATTTATGACGGTTGCAATATCCTGGGGACAGGCGATCATATTTTTCAACCTTCTGACAACTGCAGTCACTTAACAGAGGAAAGTCGTAAAGTGGGACAAAACTCCCGTAACAAAGTTCTCACTTAGCAACATAAATTTTGGGCTCCATTATGGTCACACCTTGAGGACTATCTTTAGTTGCCCAGAGTCTAAATTCTGATCACATGACCGTGGGGACAAGTCAACGGTCATAAATCAGTTTTTTCAGTGCCGTCGTAACTTGGAACAGTCACTAAATGAATGTTGTCAGTCGAGGACTAGCTGCAGGCTGAATTTTTGATGGTTCAAACTGTGGAACCAAATTTAGGAAGCTGCAAAGTAAATGATAAGAATCGCTTCCCCCCCCCCCCCCACTGGTGTCAAATTTATTTATTTATTTATTATATTTAAATAAATAAATGAATAAATAAATTATAAATTATAAATTTGAAGAGCAGGAGAAAAGAAAAACACAGATTTTAAAAAGAAAAGAAAAATACAAATCTACTTTGGCTGGCAGGGACCCGTTCAGCTTCTCCGGAAGGTCTCATTTTGAGAAGAAATTGTTATTCCCAACTGAAGCTTACTATTCGAAGGGAATAGTATTTCCAGATAATTGGAGCTGATCTATTTTGCCCACTGCTAGATATTTTTTAACCTTTCGAACCTTGGGATGATGTACATTTTCAATAAGCTGGCGTCTAGACGTTTCATTCAGATTTTTTTTTTCTTCTTCCCCAAGCTTCTAGCCGGAATATACATATAGAGATTCACATCTTGCAGTGATCAAATGTGAAAAGCAGCAGAGGCGTAAAAGAAGGATGTAAAATAATTTCACCACCGTTCCTCGAAGGCCCGGTTTGAAATAGCAGCACTCAGACTAACAAAAAAAAAAAAAAATCCATCACACCTTCCATGACAAGAACACACTGCGGAGTTAACCGGTGATTCCTCAAAGAAACAGACCACAGGCCAGCATTTCGCTGAGCATCCCTGAGCCGAGGTGGCGCAGTGGTTAGAGCGCTGTACTGCAGCTACTTCAGCTGACTGCTAGTTCAGCAGATCAGCGGATCAAATCTCACCGGCTCAAGGTTGACTCAGCCTTCCGTCCTTCCGAGGTGGGTAAATTGAGGACCCAGATTGTTGGGGGAAATATGCTATTTAGTATACTGTCGATTGTTGTAAGCCGCCCAGAGTCCTCAGAGAGTGGGAGGCATAGAAATATGATTAATAAAATAAATAAATAAAGAATCCATGAAGTGGATAAATAAATAAAAAATCCATGAAGTGAAGTGGAAATGGGTGGGCTGCTGAGGGTTCGGGAAAACCTCTAGCTAAGATTCCATGCTGTTCGGAGCACCCTCAAATCCCACTTCTGGCTGGTCCTGGCCCACCCCTCCCTGGAGTCCCCACCCGGCCCATTTTGGATGCAGGTAATTGGCAGGGCCCGTGCGGAGGCTCAGGGAGAGTGAAAAACAGGCCTACCGGAAGTTCGGAAATGCGTTTTTGTATTTACCAGCTGAGCTCTTATTTTTGGACTATTAGACTTGCGGTAGTTTGCCAGAACTCTTATCAGTAAGTACTGCGCATGTCTCCATTCCTTTCTTCTTCTCTAAAACTTTTCTTTGTTCTCCGGCCAAGAGAGGTAGCCGGGAAAACTTCCAAGATGTAACCTAATTTAGATAGTGAGATGTTCTTATTTCTTTACAAATAAATATGAGTTTTTCATTAGAATGTATTTCGGTTCATTTCTTGCAAAGTATACACAAGGAAAATGCCACGATTCCACCTCTAATGGAGGGCAATTTCCCCAGGATGGGAATGAGGCTGATTGCTGCTCTGACAGGGAAGGCCGGAAACAGGCCCGTTTCTGGCCTCCAGAGGGCCTCTGGAGCCTGAGGAGGGTTTTCTCCCTCCTGGAGGCTTAAGGAAAGCCTCCAGAGCCTGGGGAGGGCAAAAGCCCCCCCCCCCGCCATGGTGTAGGAGGCCGACTAGGCCACGCCCACCCAGCAACCAGGTACAGAGCCCCTTGCTAAACATTTGTGAAACCCACCCCTGCATGAAGGTCTTGGAAAAGATGTTGTGAAGGGTCTATAGCAGTAATGGCTAAACTTTTTGCCGTCACGTGCCAAAAGTGCGGGGACCATGGGGGGAGTCATGCATGCACGTGCCCACACCCATAATTCAATGCGCTCCAACCCCCCATGCATGCGTGCATGACGCCCCCCTCGGACTCCCCCCACTTTTGGCTCACCAAGTCACACCCACAGAACCGGTAGTAAAAAAATTTGAATTTCACCACTGCCCTACATGGCCCCATGGGAGTCTGGCAGCAACCAATAGAATACATGTTCTTGCACAGGAACAGGAAGCTCAAGTTCAAAGCTCCCCCCCCCCCCCACGCACTCAACTCCATGTGTTCAGCTGCACCAGAGAACCATGTGCTTGCTGGTTCTGCTTCATCATTAAACCATTTTTCCAATCCTCCTTCATCTTTCCAGCGTCTTTCTCCCGGCTTGGAACTGAACCAGATGGATATTTCTTCCAACCCCATAACCATGAACAGTCACTAAACGAATGGTCATAAGCTGAGGATTACCTGTACCCGATTTTAGCCTATTTACGAATGCGGTGTGATCCTGGTTGATGCATATTTGCCTGCTTCCCATCGTCCTGTTTGCTCACATAGGGCCGCTCTCCTCAGGGTCCCGACGGCGAGCCAATGTCGTCTAGCGGTGCCCAGGGGTAGGGCGTTCTCTGTGGGTGCTCCCACCCTCTGGAATAAATTACCTACCGAGCTCCGGACGGCTCCTGATCTTCGCTCCTTTCGTCGGGAGCTGAAGACTTGGCTGTTCAAGCAAATAGGCTGACTCTGATTCTGGGTTTATTATTTATCATTAATTAGTTATTTGATTTAAAATGTGATTTTATTGTACTTGTTTCTTAACTTGTGTTCGCCGCCTTGAGTCCTTCGGGAGAAGGGTGGCATATAAATACATGTAATAAATAAATAAATAAATAAATAAATAAATATTTCACGAGAATAAAGGTAGGAATGAAATATACTTAAAAGCATCTCCTAGCATTTTGACCATTGGTAGTGCTTGGCCTTGCTCCTGGAACCCTGGAAATGGACATCCGCTGTATACGATCTAAAAACGTCAAAGGTTTCCTATTTAGGAACTGATTAAAAATTGGCCGTTGAGCGTTGGGCTGCTCGTCGTTCAGAGGAAAAGAAGCGGAGTGGTTGAAATGAACTTTTTTGCGTTGAATTCTCCGTCTGTTCAAGCCAGACTGGCTTCATCAGATGCAAGCCGCCGATTCAACACACCATCGTGCGGGATGGGCTGGTTGTTTGTTCCAAAGCTTCCCGTTGGCTGCTTCACACAACGCCCTCCAAACGGTCAGATTAAAAACCTAACAGATGCACTCAGAAAAGGAAGTGAGCATCAGTCTGGCTTCATTATTGCTGGTTTAGCTGCTGTTGTCGTTTTTTTACAGTGTTGGAGGACTGTGTTTTGTGGATGCGCAGATTGAAGGTGTTGTGTGTGAACCAGTGGTGGGTTGCTCCCGGTTCGCACCGGTTCACAAGAACCGATAGTAAAAATTGGTAGTAGTTCCAAGAACCGGTAATAACATTGGCTGGCCATGCCCCCGAACTGGTACCCAGCCCTATCACCGCTCGCTTACCCCACCGATCTCATCAGAGGCTTTTTAAAAAAAACTTTAAAAAGGATTTTTTTCTACAACCTCTTCAGCCAAAAAATATGCTTTTAAAAGTAAAAAAAAAAAAAGCCTCTGATGATCCCGCGGCTCAGTTGGGAACGTCAGAGGCTTTTCAAGGCATTTTTTTCCTACAACCTCTTCAGCCGAAGAAGTGGTTAAAAAAATGCCTTTAAAAGCCTCTGGTGAGCCCAGCTGAGTTGCCTGATCGTTGGAGGCTTTTCAAAGCATTTTTTTCTGCAACCTCTTAAGGTTGTTGAAAAAATGCTTTTAAAAGTAAAAATAAAAAAAAAGTTGGCCATGCCACCCAGTCACATTACCTCCCCCCCCCCCCCCACCAAGCCAAGACCACAAAATAAGCCACGTCCACAGAACTGGTAGTAAAAAAATTTAGAACCTACCTCTGGTATGAATGCTGCCCCTTCTATATAGTTTAATAGTTTAATTATTTTATTAGTTTTAATTTTTATACGTGATTGTTTTAATATGGCTGTAAACCGCCCTGAGTCCCCTCGGGGAGAAGGGCGGTATATAAATGCAATAAAACTAAACTAAACTAAACTTCTTAATGGATGGGCCAAGCTGGCTCCCTTCCAAGGTCGCCACCAATATTTTGATTAAATAATAACTTCATTTCTTCATTCAATAAGAATGCAGGGCTTCTGTGTCACCTCATTTTCTTCATTCTGATTTAATTGCTCATTAAAACCAGGTTGGTCTTGTGGTTAAAAGCGCTAGGCTAGAAAACAGGTGCCTGGGAGTTCTAGTTCTGTTTTTAGGCATGAGAGCTGGATGGGTGACTTTGGGTCCATCACTAGGAGGCAGTGAGTTCTAGTTCCGCTTTCCTGCCTTAAGCAGGACTTCAAGTCACTGTCTCTCGGTGATTGGCCCAAAGTCACCCAGTCAGCTTCCATGCTTGAAATAGGATTAAGAGTCTCCTCGTGATTGGCTGAAAGTTACCATCAACTTTCATATCTAAGACAGTACTAGAACTCACCGTCTCCTGGTGATTGACTCAAAGTCTCCAAGCCAGTTTTCATGCCTGTGGTGGAACTAGAATTCACATTCTCCTGGTGGTTGGTCCAAAGTCACCATTGGCTTTCATAACTAAGGTAGTACTAGAACTCACGGTCTCCTGGTGATTGGCCCAAAACCACCCAGCCCAACTTTCATGCCTACGGTGGAACTAGAATTCACATTCTCCTGGTGATTGATCCAAAGTCACCATCGGCTTTCATAACTAAGGTAGTACTAGAACTCACGGTCTCCTGGTGATTGGCCCAAAACCACCCAGCCCAGCTTTCATGCCCATCGTGGAACTAGAATTCACATTCTCCTGGTGATTGATCCAAAGTCACCATCGGCTTTCATAACTAAGGTAGTACTAGAACTCACGGTCTCCTGGTGATTGGCCCAAAACCACCCAGCCCAGCTTTCATGCCCATGGTGGAACTAGAATTCACATTCTCCTGGTGATTGATCCAAAGTAACCATCGGCTTTCGTAACTAAGGTAGTACTAGAACTCATGGTCTACTAGTGTTTGGCCCAAAATCACCCAGTCCAGCTTTCATACCTAAACCGAGACTAGAATTCACCATCTCCCATTTGGTGCCTTAACCAGTAGATCAAACTGGGTCTCATTAATTTATGAGATACAATAGGACAGATAAGAAAACCGTCTATCCATACCCAAAATTTCATGGATTTCTTTATGGGGAAGTGGGTCGGTCTAGATGATCTCTGGGCGCCTGCATTTCCTGATTTCTATGATCTTAAGCCAGGGCATCTCATGTTTTAGAAGCGCTAACAAACTTGCCACTCGCAATCACAACGCCGGAAAAAACAGGAAGGGTTAATCAAAGTGGCTTGTGAAATCAGGAGGCCTTGACTCCAGTGATGAGTTGATAAATGAACTGCTGACATTTGGAAAATAAATATGTTTACCGAGGAAACTTGTCAGAATCTCAGGGAAAAAGGGATTGGCAACACCTTCCATTCTGTTCGGAGATTAATTAACACTTCCCAGCTGCTCTGCTTTCCTGGACAATTTTTTTTTCCCCTTCTTCCCCAAGAGGAGATCTTCTATTCCAAATTCTTTACTACCTTTCCAATGTAGCAAACTTGCAGGATTTATTTATTTTTTTTAATGAAATGCTTGAAATTGCAAATAGGGGGCGGCCCTTCCTGGTTTGGCACTGAGCCCCATCTTGGAAGGAAGTCCGGAGGAGGGAGGAGGAGGAAAAGGAGGAAAGAAGTAGAAGAGGAAGCAGAGGAAAGAAGAGGAAGAGGAAGAAAATGAAGAGGAAGAAGAGGAGGAAGAGAAGCAAAGAAGAGGAAGAAAAAAGGAGAAGGAAGAGGAGGAGGAGGAAAGAAGAGGAAGAGGAGGAGGGGGAGGAGAAAAGGAGAATGAGGAGGAGGAGAAGTAGTAGAAGAAGAAGAAGAAGAAGAAGAGGAAGAGGAAGAGGAAGAGGAAGAGGAAGAAGAAGAAGAAGAAGAAGAAGATATGGCAGTGGGCTGGACTAGCAACCATCAATACCATAAGGCACTGCAGCTGGGGCCTTCAGCAATGCATCTTCTCTTCTCCAAAAGGCATCTACAGGGGAGGGTGCCTCCGTCTTGGATGCAAATAAGGGAGAAAATGAAGAGAGTGTTATTCTGATGAAAGAGAATCAGATCGGATTTTCTCCGAAGAGAGAGAGAGAGAGAGAGAGAGAGGGAGAGACAACTCCCCCCGCCCCCCGGAAACCTGTTATAAAAGGTGTTGGGAAATTCAATTTCTCTGAAAACTATTTCAGACAGCTATGCAGAATTGGATCTCAGGAAAATTATTCTTTCAAATCAGATTAGGGACAGAAACATATACCAGATCTTTTCTTTTCTTTTCTTTCTTCCTTTCTTTCCTTCTTTCCTTCTCCTTCCTTCCTTCCTTCCTTCCTTCCTTCCTTCCTTCCTTCCTTCCTTCCTTCCTTCTCTTTCTTTCTTTCCTTTCTTTCTTTCTTTTTCCTTCCTTCCTTCCTTTCTTTCCCCTTCCTTCTTTCCTTCCTTCCTTCTCTTTCTTTCTTCCTTTTCTTTCTTTCTTTCCTTCCCTTTTTCTTTCTTTCTTTCTCTTTCTTTCTCCTTCCTTCCTTTTTTCCTTCTTGCCTTCCCCTTCCTTCCTTCTTTCCTTCCTTCCTTCCTTCTCTTTCTTTCTCCTTCCTTTCTTTCCTGCTTTTCTTTCTTTTTCCTTCCTTCCTCCCTCCCACCCTCCCCCTCTCTTTCTTTCTTTCTTTCCTTTCTTTCTCTCTCTCTTTCCTTTCTTCCTCCCTCCTTCCTTCCTTCCATTCCTTCTTTCGTTTCCTTCCTTTTTTTCTTCCTTCTTCTTTCTCTCTTCCTCTTTCTTTCTTTCTTTCTTTCTCCTTTCTTTCCTGCTTTTCTTTCTTTTTCCTTCCTCCCTCCCTCTTTCTCTGTTTTTCTTTCTTTCCTTCCTTCTTTCTCTCTCTCTCCTTTCTTCCTCCCTCCTTCCTTCCCTTCATTCCTTCTTTTTTTTTCCTTCCTTTTTTCCTTCCTTCTCTCTTCCTTTCTCTTTCTTTCTTTCTCTCTCTCTCTCCATCTCTCCCTCCCTCCCTCTTTCTTTCTTTCTTGGAAATCGATTCTCCAAAGAAGATAAATGACAATTTCATTCCAATGAAAAGATAGAAGGCTTCCCCACCCCCACCCACCCCCCTCCCCTTTGGCAATGATGGGGCAGCAAAAGGAAATAATATGAAGTATTCCATATTAGAAGGGCAGTATAATTGGCAGGATAAAGTTGGCTAGCGGATTGGGGCTCAGCTTGTGACAAGATCAGGAACAAGAAGATGATTTATGGAGCAGACGGAATCTTGAAATATATTGAGTAATAATAAAAACAAAGTCACCTCTGAGGATATGCCTACAATTTCCTCTTTATTTGCTGAGAAATAATAGTTCTAATCTGGAGAGCAAGCAGAGGTTTAACAGGGACCAGAGATGGTCTTCAGCCGGTTCGGGAAAACCGGTAGCGGTGACTGCGGGCATAATCCCCTCCTATTTAGCCACATTTTTGTGGGCGGGGGCATGCGTGGAAGGCATGTGTGCAAAGCGAGTGAATTTTATGTGAAAATTATGTGATTATGTGAAACCCACCGCTGACAGGGACGATATCCATTCAGAGTTACAATTCCTGCCCTCGTGTTGAACTGGATTTATTTCGTCATCATTTCCATAAAAGAAATGATCTGTAGGTTCTGCCCTCGTTCTGAATTGATGACAGGTGGTCCTCGACTTACGACCCTAATCGAGCCCAACGTTTCTTCTGCTAAGTGAGATAGGTGCTTTGCCCCGTTTTACGACTTTTCTTTCCACCGTTGTTAAGCGAATCGTTGCAGTTGATAAGGTAGGTAACCCGGTTGTTAAACGAATCTAGTTTCCCCATCGACTCTGTTTATCAGAAGGTTGCAAAAGGGGATCGCATGACTCCCCGGGACCATGGCAACCGTCATAAATACGAGTCAGTTCCAAATGTCTAAAGTTTGATCGTGTGACCGTCGGAATGTCGTAAATCAAAAAAAAAAAAATGGTCCAAGTCACTTTTTTCCGGTGCCGTTGTAACTTCAAATGGTCACTAAATGAATTGTTGTAAGTCAAGTCCTACCTATCTGTTAACTTTTCCATTCCGAACAAGATATGAGTACCTTACTTCTGAATTAAACTGGCCCTGCCATTGCTTCCATTCCATTCAAGATCTGTGTTCAAGACCTGGTCGCTGACTAGGTGGCTCAGTGGTTAAGACACTGAGCTTGTTAGGAAATGAGGAAATGTTGGGTTGTTGGGTTGGCAATATATAAACCATCAATATAGCTTTAAGACTGCTCTATTGCATCATACTGTGTCCTGATTGGTTAGCTCTGTAGCCAATCTCCTTAAGAGGGAGCAAGAAACATGGTTTGTTTCTCTTTGCTGTTCTTGCTCTCTTGATATCTCTGTATGCTACTGTTTGCAAATCCAGAAGAACTCTTTGCTGTGAATGACTACGATGACTGGTAAGAAGACTTTGTTATTGGATTATCCCTGGACTGTCGTTTTGCTATCTCCTGCTTTTTATGTGTATGACCTGGACTGTTTATTGGACTGTGCCTTACTATTTCCTGAAAGTAAACACAACTCAGTGTATCTGTGTGTTGACTGTGCTTATTCGTATCTACTCTCAATCGCTTTTATGTACACACCCTTGCTACTCAAGGGTTACTCTGTGAATTCCTTAACATTGCTCAGCAGTTCAGTGGTTCGAATCCCTAGTACAGGTCTCCTGTGTGAGCAGGGGGTTGGATTAGTTGACCTCCAAGGTCCCTTCCAACTCTCTTACTGTTACTGTTTCCTGTTTCTGTTCTGAAGTCGATTCCTCGTTCCGATCCCAACACAATACAGTTAAAATTGTAATGGTCGGAAGGGAATCAAATTCTAGCTCTGAATTCGAACCCTCGTTCGGTGCAGGATTCGAGATGTCAGCTTTCAAGATAAACGTTGACGCTGTTGGAGGGGAACTGGCTGTTACCACGGCATTTGATTCCACTCTTAAATTGCATTTACCATGATAAAGTTATCTTTTTTTTCTCCCCTTAATATCCAAGCTGCCTTCTGCTAGCTAGAACATGCTCCCGTTTGCCAGAAAATCTGAATGTGGTACTTTAGGTGTGGCTTCATCAGTTGCATCAGTGCAGGATAGAGTGAGTGAGCCATTATATCCGAGTTGGAAATCAGATTTCGGTTACCATGACATTAGCGGGGAGATTCTTAGAATCTTGTGATCAGGGAGAAATTGCCTTCCGCCTTCAAAGCGAGGCAGAGAAAGTGAAAAACACAATTTACACAAAGGGAGGCTTCAGCTTTTCCGGGAAAGTTGTTGTTATTCGCTTAAGAATTTGAAGGAGGGGTTATTATTTATTTATTTTTTTCATTCTGCGTTTAGTTAGGGGATGCGTTGAATCAAGTAAACACTTGATGAAAGCTTGAAGCTATCTGGAAAGGAAATGTGTAGGAAATGTGTAGGAAGCTGCAGGGCATTTAGCTGTGTGTGTTTGTGTGGGTGTGGGTGTGAGCAGGAGTGGGCTTCAAAAATATTAGCAAGGGGTTCTCTCCCTGGTTGCTGGGTGGGCGTGGCCATAGTGGGTGTGGCCGTGCACCATAGCAGGGGAGCCTCCGGGAGGATGAAAATGGCCTCCCCAGGCTCCGGAGGCCCTCTGGTGTCCAGAAACAGGCTCGTTTTCTTCCTGAACTTCCACTAGGCCCATTTTTCGCCCTCCCTGAGTCTCCACACGTGCCTGCACTTACTTGGATCCAAAATGGACTGTGTGGGAACTCCTGAGAGGGGAGGAGGTGGGCGGACGGGCCCAGCCAGGAGTAGGATTTGGGGGTTCTCCAAACTGAACAGTATCTTAGCTAGAGGTTTTCCCGAATGCCTGCAAACCCCCAGCCGCCCACCCCTGGGTGTGGGGTGCGATGAAGATGGGAGTGTGTTGTCATCACACAATGGCGACGACTTAGGTGGCATGGACCTAAGGAATGAAACATGGGGAATAAATATAAATTAGAAGAGATTTTTAAAAAGGCATTTCCGGTAGTCCTTGACTTACGACCACAACGGAGCACAAAATGTCTGTTCCTAAGTTGTTAAGTGAGTTAGGTGCCCCATTTTACGACCTTTCTCGGCACGGTTGCTAAGTGAATCACTGCAGCTGTTTAAGATAGCCCCATGGTTGCTAAGTGACTTCTCCACTGATGGAGCACCCATGATTTCTGGTGGCAAGCAGTTCCACTGATTAATTGTCCTCCCTGTTAGGAAGTTTCTCCTTCATTCCAGGTTGCTTCCCTTTTTGATTAGTTTCCACAGCGGTTAGAATTGTTATTTGCTAAAACCTGGAAAAAGGAGAAAATACCTACGGCAGATGAAGTTATTAAGAAAATGATGGAATGGAAATGAGTAAATTGACTTTTTTTAAAAAATTAGATTTATATGCCGCCCTTCTTCGAAGACTCAGGGTGGCTTACACTGCGTTAAGCAATAGCCTTCATACTTTTGTATATTTTTATACAAAGTCAGCTTATTGTCCCCACAAACTGGGTCCTCAATTGACCTACCTTAGAAAGGATGGAAGGCTGAGTCAACCTGGAGCCTGGCTAGGATTGAACTCGCAATAATTGCAGGCAGCTGGATGTTAATAACAGGCTTTAATCTGCTTATTAGCCTGTTGAGCTATCCATTTGAAATTAGAGAACAGGAAGACAAACAATATCATATGATATGGGACTTATTTTATCAATGGCTAGATAATAAAGCATGGAAGTGAAATATGAAACATGAAATAAATGCAATAATAAAATATATGAAGCGGTCTTTAACAGGAGATAAGCCACTGTTAAATAATTGGGAAATGAGAATAATACTACAAAGAGATATAATAAATTGTCAAACGAGAGAAATTAAATAAATTTTAAATTTTGGATATGGAATTAAGCATAAAAGAATTGTAACCGATCGATAAACTTTCTGTAATTGTAATGGACAATGGTTGTTTTATGTTTTGTTTTGTTTAAAAAATAAAAATAAAATTCCAAAAAACCCCCCCAAAAACAAAACGTTCATCAATTACTTTTTTCAGGCCCCTTATGAGTTCAAGCAGTCACTAAATAAGACAGTATAAATCAAGGACCACTTGTAATTGAATAATATTTTGGAGATTTTGCACTGGACTGTTTAACATGGATTGGAGTTTGTATGATGAAATGGCCCCGTTTTTTGCAATATCTGACATCGCATTGTGACATCTCTCCTCGCCTTTTAATAATAGTTTGAATTTTGTATCCGTTGAATGCCTTTTTTTAAAAAATGTTTTTGCGGATTGACTGTTTTGGGCAGCTACATAAATACGATACCTAAATACATACGGTTTTGCATCGTGATGGCTGTGTGGTGTCTCCACACCACACAATGAAGCCCTCAACAATACAAAGTGATCATCAGTGGTGTAAGGTTTCCTGCCTAAGCAGGGGGTTGGTCTAGAAGACCTCCAAGGTCCCTTCCAACTCTGTTATTCTATTCTATTCTGCACATATCTTCTTTTAACGACCCCATAATCCTTTGCAAGGTGGAGTCTGGGCAACTGAATGGAGGTAGCAGAGTGTTTGAATGGCCGGATGCCCTTCCTGTCACCAGTGCGGAGTTCTTTCTAGCAGATATATTCTCAGTGTACCCAGAGAGAGAAATATCTGCCTCTATACTTAGGATCGAATGCACAACTTCCTGATTTGTGAGGCGGGAGCTCCACCTCTGGGCCACCACGCCACTGACAATGCAAAGTGACCCTACCCCAATAAATCATAAAGAGGGAGTCACGTTCACAGAATGAACTAAGTCAAAATCAGAGCTTCCACTAGTTTTCCCACTGAAAAAAAGGGGGGGGGGAATGTGGTTGCTTTAATGAATTGACCCATTAGGGCAGAATAATGTTTAATGAGATTCGTTAAGGCAGCTGTATATTTTTCTCAGGGTCTCGTGGAAGCGGGGGGGGGGGGGGAGAGGCAGCTACTTTAAAGAGAAGAGGGGGCACGATGGCTCAGTGGTTAAAGATGCTGAGCTTGTCAACTGGAAAGCGGACAGCTGGGGTTCGAGGCCCGAATTCCACACAATGGATGGAGCTCCCATTCCTTGCTTCAGCTCGTGACCACTTAGCAGTTCGAAAGTATGCAATTATTTCTTCTTCTTCTTCTTCTTCTTCTTCTTCTTCTTCTTCTTCTTCTTCTTCTTCTTCTTCTTCTTCTTCTTCTTCTTCTTCTTCTTCTTCTTCTTCTTCTTCTTCTTCTTTTTCTCCTCCTCCTCCTCCTGCCTCTTAATGACCCCATAATCCCTTACACCAACGTGGAGGCAACCGAATGGAGCTGAGGGTTCACTGGCTGGATGCCCTTCCTGTCACCAATGCAGAGTTCGCAGCAGATACTTACTCATTGTGTCCAGAGAGAGAAATATCTGCCACTACCTAGAGTCGAACTCACAGCCTCTGCATCGTGAGGCGAGAGAGCTCCACCTCTAGGCCACTGCATCACTCTTCAAAAGTATGCAAATGCGAGTAGGTGAATAGGTGCTACTTCAGTGGGAAGGTAACAGCGTTCTGTGCACTTTGGTGTATACTCATGCCGGTCACATGACCACAGAAGTGTGTTCAGACAATGCCGGCTCTCTCAGCTAAGAAATGGAGACGAACACCACAGGGGTGAAATCCTCCGAATTCTGCTACCAGTTCTGTGAGTCTGATACCGAACCCGCGTAGTGCTAAAAAAGAAACATTTTGAAGCCTTCCGAGTCTGCAAAGATAAGTAGGACAGCATGTGTGTGTGTGTGTGTGGGGGGGGGGGAAATCAGGTGTGCCACGCGATTTAGATTAGCTAGAAAGCAGGAAATCCAACGATTCTAACTAATATAAATCGCGCGCCACAGCTGATCGTCGCCCAGCTGATTGTCGGAAATAGCAGTTCGCCCGAACTGGTAGCGTTTTTTACTACCGGTCTGAACCGGTAGCATTTCACCCCTGGAACCCACTACCACCTGATACGACATGGACATGATTCGACATGGAAACTCTTGACTTCAAAGAGATGCTCAGCTCAGCTCAAGATGATAGCCTTAGAACAGCTGGTAGAGATTCTTTCTCTCCCCTCTTATACCAAAGAAGATTAAGCAGATAATCTTTAGTTTCTTTCTTACCCCATTCTGCTGCTCAGGACTCACCTGGTGTTTCCATAATATCTCTTGAATACTTTCGGTAGCGCTGATGATGTTACGTAGTGAATGAAATGTCTCCAAAAAAACAACTGAGCTCAGAGACCACCAAGGACCTCCCAGTCCCCCTCTTCCTCTTTCTCCCAACCCCCCCCCCCCACTTCTAACACTGATGAAGTTACCAGGTTGGGTAATGAAACGTCTGCAAGAAAATAACCAAGCTCAGAGAGCATCAGGAATCCCCCAGTTCTCCTCCTCCTCCTCCTCCTCCTCCTCCTCCTCCTCCTCCTCCTCCTCCTCCTCCTCCTCCCAAGCCCCTCCTCCCTTCAAGCGCTGATGATATTACCAAGTTTGGTAATGAAACGTCTGCAAGAGAAACAACCAAAACTCAGAAATCATCGAGGACCCTACAGTCCTCCTTCTCCTCCCAAGCCCCACTCCCTTCGAGCGCTGATGATATTACCAAGTTTGGTAATGAAATGTCTGCAAGAGAAACAACCCGGTTCAGAGACCCCTCTATTCACGCACCCTGCTCTTTCCAGCTTGAACCCTCTGAGAGGTTCTCCAGCCTTCTTGGGGGCAAGCCAGCTAGGAACGTAAAGCCAGGCTCTCCTCGCGGTGGGTTGCTGGCATGGGAGAAGATCTAAGCCATGCCAGGAGACGAGAACATCCAAGGAAATGAATCGCAGATGCTCGGAGCCAGTGGCCTCCCGATTTGGCAGAGAGGAGCTGCGAGAAGCGAACTTTTGATGCTTTGTTTTCTTCTGCATGTGGCTGTTCTCTCTTGAAGGGCTCAAATTAGATTTGGGTGCCTGTGTAGGCTGAAGAGCCTTGATTGAAAACATACAAGCCTCATCGGGTCGGCAGCCAAAAAAGAGCCGTGAATGAAACCAAAGACTTGGCTGTGAGAGCAAGGAAGGCGGATTAAATAGATCATTGTGACAATCTCTGAAGGAGACTCAATCCTCAGCTCCAAGAAACATCACACAGAAGAGGAAGCTCAGAGTGGAAGAGGCTCCCCATCCAGGAAAGATAACCAGGCTGCTTCAGTGGGAAAAATAAGATTTTTTTCCTTTTTTTGCACAACAGGCGGCGCAGGACAGAGCTTTAGCTCCATCTAGTGGTGTGGTGGGATAAGGCACGCGAAGTCCTCGAATGACGAGCACAATTCAGCTCTAAATTTCTGTTGTTAAACGAGACTTCCGTGAAGTTGACTTTTGCCTCCCTTTATAGCCTTTATGGGACGCGGTGGCTCAGTGGCTGAAATGCTGAGCTTGTCGATCGAAAGGTCGGCCGTTCAGCGGTTCGAATCCCTAGCGCCGCGTAACGGGGTGAGCTCCCGTGACTTGTCCCAGCTTCCGCCAACCTAGCAGTTCGAAAGCAGGTAAAAAATGCAAGTAGAAAAAATAGGGACCCACTTTGGTGGGAAAGGAACAGATTTCCTCTGGAAATCCCTTCCTACTCCCACACTCTGGATTTCCAGAGGAAAAATGGCAGACTATAGGACCCAGGAGCATTACTCAGGTGACCCTGAGGACACAGATAAAACTCCAGGTGGCCTCAACAACCCTCTAAAAGGAGGCAAATGACCAGCTGTCTGCAAGAAATATCAACCCTTCCATTCCCCTCCATCCAGTCAGATCTGAAGAAGCTTCTTAGATGAGAAGCAAAACATCTTCAAAAGAAAAAAACAGAAAGTCCAGTGGCCTCCTGAAAAAAAAGCATATTTATTTATTTATTATTTATTTATTAGTTCGATTTATATGCCGCCCTTCTCCGGAGACTCAGGGCGGCTTACTTACCTCTGGGACAACCCTGACCAGGGTTGACAGAGAATCTCTATAGTCTCCTTCCCTTTGCAAATTCTACATATTAAAAATCTTTTTTAGGAAAAAAAAAATTACATTTGGATTCCCTGCCAAATGCCACTTTGCTTTCCCTTCTATAAATGAGAATTTGCGCCCTCCCGTAGAACAGATCGCTGGCATGGATTTTTCCACGCTTTGCTGAGTCAGCAGCCGAGCAAGATGTGAGCGTGCCGGAAAAAGGTTTTGCAAAGCGTTGGCCAAGCATGCTGAGTCAAGGTGACCGAGCCAAGCTTGGCAATCCGTAATTGCAGAAGTTGGCCAAGCTTGAACGATATTATGGCTGTAAAAAGCTGGAAGAAACGGGGACCTGAATTAAATGGATGGAACAAAGCCTCAGGAAGCATTCTTGCTTTTGAAGGGGAATAATATAGATTTGGGGGAACCTCCCTCCCTCTCTCTCTCTCTCTCTCTCTCTCTCTCTCTCTCTCTCTCTCTGTGTGTGTGTGTGTGTGTGTGTGTGTATGTATTTCTCTTTAGCAAAGTTCTTCCTACGTAAACCAAGATTTTTATGCAGCCCTAGTTCAGTGAAATCTAGCAACTTAATGGTAGCAAAAAAGATCATAAAATTGGGTGTAACTCACTTAACAATCACCTGTCTTAACAATGGAAATTCTGCTCCCAATTGTGGTTGTAAGTCCAGGATGATAGATAGATAGATAGATAGATAGATAGATAGATAGATAGATAGATAGATAGATAGATAGATAGATAGATATAGATAGATAGATAGATAGATAGATAGATAGATAGATAGATAGATAGATAGAGATAGATAGATAGATAGATAGATAGATAGATAGATAGATAGATAGATAGATGATAGATAGAGATAGAGAGATAGAGAGATAGAGAGATAGATAATACATAGATGATTAGATAGATAGATGGATAGATAGATAGATAGATAGATAGATAGACAGACTGACAGACAGACAGACAGACAGACAGACACAGAAAGAGATAGAAGATGGATGATAAAGTTGATAGATAGATAGATGATAGATAGATAGATGATGATAGATGATAGATAGATAGATAGATAGATAGATAGATAGATAGATAGATAGATAGATAGATGATAGATAGATAGATAGATAGATAGATTATTTATCTATAGATAGATAGATAGACAGGCAGGCAGGCAGGCAGGCAGGCAGGCAGACAGACAGACAGACAGACACAGAGATAGATAGAAGATGGATGATAAATAGATGATAGATAGATGATAGATAGATAGATAGATAGATAGATAGATAGATAGATAGATAGATAGATGATAGATAGATAGATAGATAGATAGATAGATAGATAGATGATAGATAGATAATACATAGATGATAGATAGATATAGATAGATAATACTTAGATTAGATAGACAGACAGACAGACAGACAGACACAGAAAGAGAAATAGATGATAGGTTGACTCAGCCTTCCATCCTCCCGAGGTGGGTAAAATGAAGACCCAGATTCTTGGGGGCAATATGCTGACGCTGTAAACTGCTTAGAGAGGCCTGTAAAAGCACTATGAAGCGGTATATAAGTCTAAGTGCTATTGCTATAGATGGATGGGTGGTTAGATAGGTAAAGATCGATGGATCGATAGATCGATCAGTAGATAAATAGGTGGATAGATCAATAGATAGATTGATAGATAGATAGGCAGACAGACAGACCGATAGATGATAGACAAACAGATATATAGATGATAAATAGATATTAGAAAGATAGGTAGATATGCAGGCAGGCAAACAGATAGATGATAAAGGGAGAGAGAGAGAGAGAGATGACAAGACAACAGACAGACAGACAGACAGGCAGACAGACATTCAACTCTTAATCAGGATTTGAATTCACCCAGTGCATGGCTTTAATACTTAATAGGAAAGGAAGTCTACAGATGTTATGGAGAAACATCCTGCTTTTTTGCTAACATAATTGTTCCTTCAAAAATAAAAATGTCAGAGCATTTTATTTGCAAATGTGCCCAGCAGGAGCACTAGGGATATAGTTGGGTGCAGAAAAGAGTTTTAGACCAAGAATCAAAGGAAAAGAAGATTTTACAAGTCGCTTCCTTCCTTCCTTTCTTTTTTTTTTAAAAGGAAGAAGTTTGCTGGAGTTCTTTTTAGCTTTTGCCAACAGACCAGAAAGCAAAAAAAATAAATAAATAAAAATGACTGTCTTAACTTTTTGCCGCTTGGTCCAAGAAATGCACTTCATCAGCGAGAACAGGAACAAAAGTAGGAGAAGAAAGGGTGAAATAAGCAACACTCTTGGAAGGCTATTAATCTTACTTCCTGTAGAAGCTTGTTCAGTAAAAGAATCACACACACACACACACAAAAGTTGAATATTTTCCACCTTGTTTCCTAACCGGCTTTTTGTGGCTTGGTCTCCTTCCTCACTTTTGTTGCTGGCAAACTGTTCTAGGAACCCATCTTAATCGTTCGTGAGGATACAGGTATAGTGGTCCGCCAGCAGCCTGTGAAGCTGGCAGAGAAGTCGGACAGTGAGGAAGCTGGGGAGGAACATGGGCCAGTCCTGGAGTCAGGGGAAGGCTCAGACGAGGGCTCTGCATCAGAGGCAGAGAGGAGGCCAAGGCCATCTGGGAGTGATGAGTGGACTCCGGAGCCCCCAGAGCTGGCTAGCAGAGAGGCAGAGGAGCAGGAGGAGCCTGTTCCTAGTGCACACATGCGCAGAGCTACCAGAAGGCAAGAGCAGCTAAAGCAAAGGGGATGACTCAGGAGTAAGGCCAGGAGATGAGTGGCCCCTCCCATAAGGCTTAAAAGAGAAACAAAGGCAGTTGGACCTTTTGCAGAAAAGCAACGTTGCTAACTCTGTTTCCAGTCGGCATCTCTTGTTTGTTTCTGAACTCTGTGGGGCTTTGCCAAGTAAGGCCTTTGGCAGAGTGTCAAAGAAGATAAAGGTCGGTGATTTCTCCCGAAGGACTTTTTCCACAATTAATTAGGACTCAGCTGGGAATGAATGTAATTCTCAGCTATTACAATAAAATAGGTTTGTTTGGGACTAATTGTGTCTTGTATGACTCCGTAAGCCTAGGTCACAACAACAGGCAGGGGTGGGATTCATCCGAGCGAACCGGTAGTTGTGACTTGTGGGTGGGATGAAATGGAGTGGGCCCTGCCCACCTACCTTGGTACTATGTCGTCCTATTTAGCTGTGTTTTTAAAGCCGCGTGCATGTTTGCAAGCATCCATGCGAGCAAAGTGCATGCACAGAAGGTTGCACACATGCGTACATGCGTGCTCACATTTTTGGTGCTGGGGCAAACCAGTTGTTAAATTATGTGAAGTCCACCTCTGGATACAGATTGTCGTGACTTACGACCCCAACATTTCTGTTGCTAAGCAAAACAATCGTTATCTGAGCTTTGCCCCCATTTTATGACCTTTCTTGGCCGCATTGGTTAAATGAATGGCTGCAGTTGTTAAGTTAGTCACCGGGTTGGTAAGTGAATCTTGCTTCCCCATTGCTTGTCAGGAGGTCGCAAAAGGGGAATCACGTGACCTCGGGACACTGCCACCGTCGTAAATACGAGCCAGTTGTCAAGTGCCTGAATTTGGATCACATGACTGTAAGGATACTGCAAGGGCCAGACATGTGAAAAACGGTCATAAGTCACGTTTTTCAGGGCCATTGCAATTTCAAACGGGCACTAAATGAATGGTTGTAGGACTACCTGTTGTTGTGGCCCCGTCCTCTGAGCCTATTCCATTGGAGGAAGGAAGCTCTGAGCATGAGGAAGAGGAGCCAGCCAGATCTCCCAGCCCCCCCCCCTCTGGCACCGTCTCAGGTGCCAGCTGAAAGAGAGCAAAGTAGTGGGGAAACAGGTGTCTCAGATGAGAGTGAGGGAGAGACGTCATTCCTGGACGCACGCCAAAGAAGGCGAGATAAACGCTTACAGCAGCTGCAGAGATGCATGAGGGAATAGACCTGAGTCACTGGACTTGAGTCACAGGATCAATGAGTCACTGGACCACACCCAGAGCCTATATAAGACAGGAGGGTGGTTCATGATCTCTGTGACGAACAAAAACGCAATCTAGTAGTCTTTGGAGCTAAAAGAACGGATTTTGGCAAAGCTACGTAGGTGATTTTCTTTTTGTGAACTATTAAAGCCCTTGGCAGACGGTGTGCATATCGCTGCCAAGTTTGAGATAAGAACTGTGGAGTGTGCCAAGTGCTTCTTAACCCTCGACTGGCTGTGTTTTTGTGGGTCTCTGGAGGGGGGGACAGATCACCTGTCCAGCTGACTTTGGCAGGGAGCAAAGTCGATTTCGATGTGTCTGCTTCCCAATCCATATCCCCGCTTACAATTTTAAAAAAATCAGATTTAGCTCTCATGTTTTTTTGACCTGTTCCCATTTGTGACCCCATTAAAATATGAGATTAATTTCCTGGTAGGGAAGAGGTTAAAAACCAAGAGAGCTGCAGTTACACGAGCCAGAGGCTGCCTTTGCAAAGCTCTATAATGATTCATTTAGTGACCGTTGGAAGTTACTGAACGGCACTGAAAAAAATGACTTGGGACAGTTTTTCACACTTAGGACCATTGAGGTATCCCCCATGGTCATGTGACCAAAATTTGGGCGCTTGGCAACTGGCTGTAGTTTTTCTACATTCGTGTTTCTCGATTTTGGCAGCTTTAAGACGCATGGACTTCAACTCCCAGAATTCTCCAGGCAGCGTGGCTGGCTAGGGAATTCTGGGAGTTGAAGTCCACATGTCTTAAAATTGCCTGAGAAATTCATTTGGATTATGGGCCCTTCAAGGGAGAAGGGTTGGGACTAAATTTCTCTCCTCCAACACTTCTCTGTTGATTTGACCTCTTCCATGCTGGTTGGGGGATTCTGGGAGTTGAAGTCCGTGTGTCTTAAAGTTGCCATTGCTGGACTACAGGCCTTTCAGTAACAGGGAGAAGGCCGGGGCCTAGATTTCTCTCCTCCAACACTTCTCTGTTGATTTGAAATCTTCCATGTTGGCTGGGGGATTCTGGGAGTTGAAGTCCATGCGTCTTAAAGTTGCCATTGTTGAGAAACTCGTCCAGCTGGGGAATTATGGGAGTCGAAGTCCATGCAATCTTCAAGCGGCCGAACTTGAGAATCCCTGCTCTAGAAGAAATATTCTGCTTTTTTTGTTTTTTTTTTTAACTTTCTGTGCTGAGTGTATTAACTAGAATTGATTGCAGCAGCTCCGGAGGGAGCAAAGTCACATTGGAAGAAAATGCTTGTGATTCTAGGCACAGTCTGCGCTGTTTCAAGCAGGGAACAGTCTGAAGGGATCTCTCTCTCTCTCTCTCTCTCTCTCTCTCTCTCTCTGTGTGTGTGTGTGTGTGTGTGTGTGTGTGTGTGTGTGAAGTAAGCTTGCTGAAGCCGAGCAGAACTGGCGCCAAAGGATGTCTGGATGATGGATTGCTTGCTGGTTGGGTGTCCTACGTTGCCCTCCCCATCGATATTCCCAGGCACCTAACTAAATATCACTGGGGCTTCTTCTCAGCTGTCGCCGAGCTGAATTCGTGCATCGCATTAGCGTTTCCAACTAAATTCAAAGCCAGAGGTTTGGGGGCTTTCCAGGATGTACTGGGATTGGAGCCCCGAAATGAGGATAGGTGGAGATTTCACCCGGGCAAGAAAAGAGCGACAAAGATGATTAGGGGACTGGAGGCCATAACATACATCTGCAAGAAAACAGCCAAGATCAGAGAGCACCAGAGATGATATTCAGCTGATTCAAACCGGTTCTGGTAGCAGAAATCATGCATGGGCCTGCTATAGGGACTATCAAGATTTCAGAAGTGGTTTGCCATTGCCTGCTTCCCAGGGCTGAAAGGGAATGACTGGCCCAGGGTCATCCAGCTGCCCTTGTGCCTAAGACAGGACTAGTTGAACTCACTGTGTCCTGGTGATTATGTTGTGACCTAGGTTTCCTGGGTCATTAAAACACGAGAAGTCCCAAAAACCTCTTTAATTACAACAGCTGTGAATTACGTTCATTCACAGCTGAGTCCCAATTAGTTGCAAAAAGTCCTTTGGGAGAAATCCTTCAGGATAATCACCAACCTTTATCTCCCTTGATACGCTGCCAAAAACCTACTTGGCAAAGCCACACAGAGTCCAGAATCGAACAGAGATGCCGACTGGGAACAGAATTAACAACATTGCTTTTCTGCAAAGTACCCACGTGCCTTTGCTCCTCTTTTAAGCCTTATGGGAGGGGCCAGTCATCTCCAGGCCTTACTCCTGAGTTATCCCTTTTGTTTTAACTGTTCATGCCTTCAGGCAGCTCTGCGTATGCGTGCACTAGGAACAGGCTCCTCCTGTTCCTCTGCCTCTCTGCTGACCGACTCTAGAGGCTCCGGAGTCCGTGCATCATTCCCAGTTGGCCCCCTCTCTGCCTCCGATGCAGAGCCCTCCCCAGACTCCAGGACTGGCCCATGTTCCTCTCACTGTCTGACTCCGCTTTCAGTTCTGCAGGCTGCTAGCGGATCACAACAGATTAGCCTAAAGTCGGCCAGCCGGCTTTCATGGCTAAGTCAGGACTAGAATTCACTGTCTCCTGATGATTGGCCCAAAGTCAGCCAGCTGGCTTTCATGGGTAAGGTGGGACTAGAACTCACAGTCTCCTGGCTTCTACCCCAATGTTTTAACCACTGTACCTAACTGAGCTTAGCGCGTTACGTGAATCCAGAAAAGGAGTTAATCCAGTAACTAAATCATGTTTCTTTCTGTGAGCCTTTTTCCCTTTCCCTTTCTTTGCAAATTCAACATATTTTTTTTAAGTTTGATGTAAAGTCTGTTTCCTGGCTGAGCTTGGCGGACGATGGCTGTTTTATCAATGCATTTTAATTTAGCGGGGGTGAAGCTTTGAATAGCTGATTTGATTCAAAGGAGATTAGATCGAATCATCCCTTCTAGTTGATTCCGGGCATCAAATCAAATTAAACCTGGCACTTCCTAATTGCTTCAGAGAGAGGGAAAGATGACTCAGAGATTCGGTAACCTTTCTCGCACTTTCTGGCTCTGCAAAAATCTCATACTTTTAAAGAGATTTCATTTCTTCCTTAGGTTACCAAAGAGGAGAAGCTGAACGGCGGTAGGATCTGCTCTCCAATATTGACATAAATGTTTTCCTAGCAGTAGCAGCCAAAAAAGCCAATGCAATCCTAAATTGCTTTAACAGGGGGATACAATCGAGATCAAGGGAGGTACTAATACCACTCCGTAAAGCCCTAGTAAGACCACACCTAGAGTACTGCATCCAGTTTTGGTCAGCACACTGTAAAAAAAAGATGTGGAGACTCTAGAAAGAGTGCAGAGAAGAGCAACCAGGATGATGAGGGGACTGGAGGCTAAAACATATGAAGAACGATTGCAGGAACTGAGCCTGGCTAGTCTAGTGAAGAGAAGGACCAGGGGAGATAGGAGAGCATCTTCCAATACTTGAGGGGCTGCCACAAAGAAGAGGGGGTCAAGCTATTTTCCAAAGCACCCGAAGGCCAGACAAGGAATGATGGTTGGAAACTGACCAAGGAGAGATTCAACCTGGAAATGAGGAATTTTCTGACAGTGAGAACGATCAACCCATGGAACAGAAGTTGCCTTTGGAAGTTGTGGGAGCTTCATCACTGGAGGCTTTCAAGAAGAGAGTGGACTGCCACCTGTCAGAAATGGTGTAGGGTCTCCTGTTTGAGGGGGGGTGGACTAGATGGCCTCTAAGATCCCTTCCAGCTCTGTTAATCTAATTTAAAACCTGACTATTAAAGCTGCTTTTTGTCCTTTGAGGCTTCATCCTTTGACTAGAATTTGTTTAGGGAGGCTGGCTTGTATTGGAAGTGATGCTCAGATTTATTTTATATTTATTCTATTTATTCTAATTTTGCGTGATCGATCTTTCTCCAACAGCAATAGCACGTAGACTTATATACCGCTCCACAGTGCTTTTACAGCCCTCTCTAAGCGGTTTACAGAGTCAGCCTATTGTCCCCAACAATCTGGGTCCTCATTTTACTGACCTAGAATGATGGAAGGCTGAGTCAACCTTGAGCCTGTGGGACTTGAACTTCCAAATTGCTGTCAATCAGCAGTCAGCAGAAGTAGCCTGCAGTACTGCACTCTAACCACTGCGCCACCGCGGCGCTTCAAAACTCATTTTGTACAGTGTTACCTTGATACTCAACTGTTTTGAATTTGGCGTTCGACACATTTTGATGGGAAAATTTGGTCCTGGGACTCAACGTTCGTTTGGTACTCAACATGCAACTTGTCAGTGTCGGCTGACTTGTGACTCACTACATTGTTCCTTAGGAGGAAAAAAATTGTTTGGCGCTCATCATACCTCCCGGACTCAATTAACAATGAATATCGAAGTACTCACTGTATTTCGTATCCAGAATCCAGAATAACAGAGTTAGAAGGAACCTTGTAGATCATCTAATCCAACTAATAATAATTAATAATATATATATATATATATATATATATATATATATATATATATATATATATATATATATATATATATATATATATATATATCCCAGTAAGGGTATGACTGTCTGACGAGAGCCAATAAGCTCGAAATAGATCTATAACAGCCTCCCTTTATTTTAAAAAAAAATTATCAGCAAAAATATTAAAAAACATAGAAAATAGCTTGTCGGCTATATTATACTGTCTGGATGGCCCATGAGATTGGGCTGAAAGGCAAAAATTGGAGATTTGTGATATCTCCTCCTCCATTCGTGGAAAATCCAGGATGACTTAAACAAACATACAAATAAACTTACCTGGAAATGAGCTGGTAATCGGATAAGAGCCTGTGGCCTGAGGGTTAAATCAACTGCCTTACAGGCAGACAGCCCAGGTTCAAATCCCAGTAAGGGTATGACTGTCTGACGAGAGCCAATAAGCTCAAAATAGATCTATAACAGCCTCCCTTTATTTAAAAAAAAAAATTATCAGCAAAAATATATATATATAAATAAATAGGAGATCCTATACCCATTTCAGACAAATGGTTGTTCAGTCTCTTCTTAAAAGCCTCCAGTGATGAAACGCCCTAAAATGTCTGGAGGCAAGGAGTTCCACAGGTTAATTGTTCTCACTGTCAGAAAAATACTCCTTGTTTCTCTCCTTGATGAGTTTCCTTCCTTCACTTTCAATCAACAGGTAGTCCTTGACTTACAACCACAGTTGGGACCACAATGTCTAAGCAAGGAAGTTGTTAAATCAGCCACACCCAATTGTACCACCTTATTTTTGTAATAGTTGTTTAGCAAAGCACCGTGGTCCTTCAGCGAAGAGGGCTTTGGCTCTGCTACTCCGAAGTTGGCTAATTAACTTCCTAACAGTGAGAACAATAAATCAGAGGATGTGCTGGCCTGGCCTCCAGAAGTTGTGGGTGCTTCATTACTGGAGGCTTTTAAGAAGAGTCTGGACGGCCACTTGTCTGAAATGGTTTAGGGTTCCTTCTCAAACGGGGTTGGACTAGAGGACCTCCAAGGGTCCCTTCCGACTCTGTCATTCTATGTTCAACAAAAGCTGTTGTGTGTGTGGACTTCAGAGCTTTTTCTCACTCAAATCTTGCCAATTAATTGGAAGGGCAGGTGGCTGTCAAAATTTTCCTCCATCCCCCCCCCCGCCCCCCTCACTGATATTTCTACCACCTCCCACAGGTCAGACAAATTAGGAAAGACTTGAAGTTGTTTGTCACTGAGTGAGAATCAAACATTTTATTTTGTTCCAGCTTCCCAATATCTGAAGGGAGGCGTTTGCATCCTTCATTCAGGAGTCTTGGGATTTTTTTTTTAATGGTTTTGGTTAGCAGCCAGACAATATCATGTGTGTGTGTGGTGTGTGTGTGTGTTTGCGAGAGAGAGAGAGAGAGAGAGAGAGAGAGAGAGAGAGAGAGAGAGAGAGAGATTGATTTATCATCTATCACCTATTTTTCATCTATCTATCTATTATCTATATATCTATTGAGAGAGAGATCTATATATCTATATATCATCTATCTATCATCTTTCATCTATCTAGAGAGAGATATCTATCTATATCTATATCTATATCTATATCTATATCTATATCATCTATATCTATATCTATATCTATATCTATATCTATCTATCTATCTATCTATCTATCTATCTATCTATCTATCTATCTATCATTTATCTATCATTTATTTTTCATCTATCTGTGTGTGTGTGAGAGAGAGATCTATATCTATCATCTATCTTTCATCTATCTATCTATCTATCTATCTATCTATCATCTATCTATTATCTATATCTATCAAGAGATAGATCTATATATCTGTATATCATCTATCTTTCATCTATCTGGATATATCTATATATATATCTATCATCTATCTTTCATCTATCTATCTAAAGAGAGAAAAAGGGAAATGAGAGAGAAGGAATGATAGAATGAGATAGAGAGACTGAATGAGATTGAGAATGAGAAAGAAGAGAGAAAGAAATATGAGAAGGAGAGAAGGAAGAGACAGAGAAGAAGAGAGAAAATAGGGAAAGATAATTAGGAGGAAAGGATGATAGAGAGAGAATGAGGGAATTAGGGAATGGGAGAGAATGGAATGGAAGAGAATGAGAAAGAGAGAGAATGAGGAGAAAATGAGAGAAAAAATGAGACAATCAGAGAATGAGGGACTGAGGGAATGGGAGAGAAAAAATGAGAGAAGAAGAGAATGAGGGAGAGAGGGAGAAGGAGAGCGAATGACAGAAGGAGAGAGAAAATGAGAGAAGGAGAATTCCACAGAGAAGGAGAGGAAAGAATGAGAGAGAGAATGGGGGACTGAGAGAGAGAATGAGAAAAAGAGAGACAAATGAGAGAAGGAAAGAAGAGAATGAGAGAGAGAGAGAAAAGGAGAGAAGAGAATCAGAGAGAATGAGAAAGAAAGAATGACAGTATGAGAAAAAGAGAGAGAGAGAAGGAGAGAATAAGAGAGAATGAGAGACACAAAGAAGACATTTTGATGTATCCCTGCAGCCTGAAATCTAGCTCTCAAATGTTCAGTTATCTTCTGTTGCATCTGCTTCAGACCCAGATC
>JAWJVD010000104.1:7500-32500 GCA_038048745.1 Coluber constrictor foxii | reverse complement strand
ACAGACAGACAGACGGTTGGCAGATGGATGAATGGATGGATAGAGAGAGGGAGAAGGAGAGAGAGAGAGAGAGGAATGGATGGATGGATGGATGGATGGATGGATGGATGGATGGACGGACGGATGGACAGACAGATGGACAGACAGACAGACAGACAGTTGGTGGATGGGTGAATGGATGGATAGAGAAAGAGAGAGGGAGGGAGAGAGAAGGGGGGATGGATGGATGGATGGATGGACGGACAGACAGACAGACAGTTGGTGGATGGATGAATGGATGGATAGATAGAGGGAGAGGGGGAGAGAGAGAGGAATGGATGGATGGATGGATGGATGGATGGATGGATGGACGGACAGATGGATGGACAGACAGATGGACGGACAGACAGACAGACAGTTGGTGGATGGATGGATGGATGGATACAGAGAGAGAGAGAGAGAGAGGGAGAGAGAGAGAGGAATGGATGGATGGATGGATGGATGGATGGATGGATGGATGGATGGATGGATGGATGGATGTCTTGCTTTGGAACAGAAATTCTGGGTTAGGGTTAAGCAGGAAATAAATATGCCAAACCAACATGGGTCTCCCTACGTTAGGGTCAAAAAAGTCAAGCTGCCAATGCAATTGAAGCTCTACTTGGTTTTTAGGTGTGTTGCACCCTCTTGATGGCTATTTTGAGTTTTGTTTTGATTTTTTTTAACATAACCTGCAGACATCTCCGTTGCTAAGGCTTGATTCATTCCAGGATTGTCTCATCCTGGCTTCTGCCAAGCAATTTTTTTTTCCTTCCTAAATGCCCCCAAAACAGCTGCTGAATGATTCTTTTCAAGACTCATCCCATATCAATGTCAAGCTGACCATGGCAGGTTTTATCCGTATCATCTTGTTCCAGTTTTTGAAAATAGGAAATTAGTCCGGCATTTTTAAAAGTCCAACAATATTGTTTTGTTTGGTTAGTAACTTTTTTTCCCGTGGATTCCTTTCTGTCATTTCTTTCATCCTAGGCAGCAAAGAAAATTGGACAGCAAGATGCATCCATTATAAAGTCGAGAAACAGAACAAAGGTCCTTGAAGTAATACACCGAACCATAAATAACATTGTTCAAATGAGCTGGATTTGCATAATAACTCCAAAGCCACAAAACAGCAACAGCAACAGAACAATTTAACATGTTGGGTGAATGCAGACAGTACACCTGGAACTGAGCGAGGTAAATGTACGATGTGAACTCAGTAAGTATAGGAAGTCCACAAATTGAGACAATAATTGAGCCTGGAAATATGGCCGTAAGTCACTTGCGGCCATAAGTCGAAGCATTAAAGTGATATATGTGGTGTCTTTATTGTCTTACATAGTTACATTATATAGTTTTTTAAAAAAAAAATTAGATTTATATGCCGCCCTTCTCCGGAGACTCAGGGCGGCTTACAATGCATTAAGCAATAGCTTTCATACTTTTGTATATTTTTTATACAGAGTCAGCTTATTGCCCCCACAAACTGGGTCGTCAATTTACCTACCTTAGAAAGGATGGAAGGCTGAGTCAACCTTGAGCCTCGAACCTTGCAATAATTGCAGACAGCTGAATCTTAATAACAGGCTATTAGCCTGTTGAGCTATCTGAGGCTCTCAGTTACTTTCTTGTTACTTTCAAGTTGCAGCGTATTTGGCAGCATATCATTGGCTCACAGAATCTTCCAGGTAACTAGAATCTTTGGTTAACCATTACTACTTTGCTTAAGCACTTGTAATGTTTAGCTTTAGTTAAAGTCTAACACACATCCCACTTCCTCTCCTCTTGTTTACAGGCTTAGGGACTTATTTTCTAATGCCATTTCCTGGCGCCTATGTGCAAATAACCTTCCTTATCTGAGGTTTGCCATCCAAGATAGGAGAATTCCTGCACGTATGCAGACTGCAGACTCCTACACCGGAGGTATGGTCATAAGTCGAGGTATTATGTGACCGGATTTGAAGTTACAACGGTAACTTTTTACAATGGTTGTTAAGCAAATGCCATCGTTGTTGAGCGAATCCATTTCCCGGAAGGAAATGTCATAAACCGGCAAAATACGCCGTGAATTCCAGTCACACGATTGGGGAGATGTAGCAAGCTGCTGCAAAGGTGAGCCAGTTGGCAAGCATTCAAAATGCAATCACGTGACCTCAGGTGTGTGCAAGGGTGCAGCCACTTTAACTCCAAAAATGAGTCATAAGTAGCTTATGAAGTTTTAACATGGTCATTAAGTGACCTGCAGTAAGTCAAGGAGTAGGCATGGAGTGAGGAAAGAAGGAGAGGAGAGGAGGGGAGGGGAGAGGAGAGGAGAGGAGAAGGGGGAGGGGAAGGAAGGGGAAAGGGAGGAGGAAAGGAAAAAGGAAAAAGAGAGGAAGGAAAGGAAAGGAAAGAGACAGAAAGGGAAGGGAAGGGGAAAGGAAAGAGGAAAGGAAAAGGAAAAAGGAAAGAACAGAAATGGAGGGAGAAGGGAGGAAGGAGGAAAGGAACAAGGAGGAAGAGGAAGAATGGGAGAAAGGAAAGAAAGGAAAGGAGAAAGGGAACGGAAGGGGAAAGGGGAAAGGGGAAAGGGGAAAAGAGGAAGGGAAGGGAAGGGAAGGGAAGGAAAGGAAAGGAAAAAAGGAAGGAAAGAAGAAAGGGAACGGAAGGGGAAAGGGGAAAGGGGAAAAGAGGAAGGAAAGGAAAGGAAAGGAAAGGAAAGGAAAGGAAAGGAAAGGAAAGGAAAGGAAAGGAAAGGAAAGGAAAGGAAAGGAAAGGAAAGGAAAAAAGGAAGGAAAGAAGAAAGGGAACAGAAGGGGAAAGGGGAAAGGGGAAAGGAAAGGGAAGGGAAGGGAAGGGAAGGGAAGGGAAAGGAAGGGAAGGGAAGGAAAGGAAAGGAAAGGAAAGGAAAGGAAAGGAAAGGAAAGGAAAGGAAAGGAAAGGAAAGGAAAGGAAAGGAAAGGAAAGGAAAGGAAAGGAGAGACAGAGATCAGGGCATCAGAGACAACTACAGCTCTTGACCCCAACTTTCCCCCCTCCTTTGCATCATCTCCTGGGGACCTTTTCTGCAGGTGCAATCACCTGTTTGAGTGGCTCTCCCCAAAGGCTGACAAACAGACAAGTTATTTTGATTACTGAAGCACCTTTTATTAGCGCAAGAAAAACAGGGAAGAGGAAGGAGATTACGGCGGTGACTTCATGCCACATGTGTCGGCTTCTTTTTTAAAAAAAAAAAAAAGCCAGAGAGAAAGAAAGAACGAACGAACGAACGAACGCAGGCCCTTTGCTTCGCCTTCTCCCCGCTGCTCTCTAATTTGGGGGCTTCTCTGCAACGTCCCCAAAATAACTTCCTGCTCCCAATTCCAGCCTGCCGTATTCATTCCACCCCAGCTGGCTGCCAAGAGTGCTTATAGCAAGCCATCTATTTGGTTCCACTTGTGATTAAAACTGATTGCTACTTTGACGCAGGCGGCTCCGCTCCTGGAATTGGGGAAGGTCTTTATAACCTCAGAGAAGAGATCAAAGAGCCCTTGATTAAAGCAGCAGCCCTGGGAAGCAGGTAGCTGAGTTGGAACTGAGCCCGTGTGCGCACAAGGGGCTCCTGGGCCAGGTAAGAGACAGGAATGTGCTACGGCAGTGTTGGTGAACGCGGGCGGACGGTGGAGCACCAGAAACTGGAAACTGGAAGAGCACGCAGAGAGTTGAAAACCAGAAGAAGAGTTTATTTTTATTTATTTATTCCTTTGTTTCCATTTATAAACCGCCCTTCTCCTTGCGGACTCAGGGCGGTGAACAGCCAAGATAAAACGTGGTATACAAAAATTAAAACAATTTTAAAAAATATTAAATATTTTTGGCCAACCATTAAAACAGTCCAATTAAAATCAGTTTCAATTTAAAAACAGAGGATGGGATCAAGCCAGCCCGGCTAGATGAAACAAGTGGGTTTTAAGGGCCCGACGAAAAGTCCGGAGGTCTGATATCCTGCGTATCTCCGGGGGTAGGTCATTCCAGAGGGTGGGTGCCGCCACAGAGAAGGCTCTCCCTCTGGAGGTCGCCAGTCTACATTGTCTGGCCGACGGCACCCTGAGGAGGCCCACTCTGTGCGAGCGTACTGGCCGGTGGGAGGCTATGTGCACACCGGGAAGCTGAGCTTCCGGTTTCTGGCATTCGCATGTGTGCCGGTCACTTGGTTTCCGGTTTCTGGCACACATGGGCGTGCAAAGCTCAGCTGGCCAGCGCGCATGGGCACACTCGAAATTAGAAGTTTAGCTTTCCAGTGCATGCATCTGTGCCAGGGAGCTGCTGTTCCGGTTTCCAGCACTCCCGCGCATGCGAAGACCAGCTAGCACACCGGAACCCGGAAGAGGAACAGGCGATGGTTGGCGTGCCTGGAGAGATGGCTCTGTGTGCCACTTCTGTTGTGGTCCAGCAGCAGCCTGCGGAGCTGGCAGGAAAGTCGGACAGTGAGGAGTTTGGGGAGGACCATGGACCAGTCTTGGAGTCTGGGGAAGGCTCGGACAAGGGCTCTGCGTCGGAGGAGAGAAAGGGCCATCTGGGAGGTACGTGCTGCCTCTGGAGCCTCCAGAGTCGGACCTCAGCGAGGCAGAGGAACAAGGGGAGCCTGTTCCCAGTGTGCGCATGTGCAGAGCTGCCGGAAGGCAAAAACAGATAAAACAAAAGGGATGACTCAGGAGTAAGGCTTGGAGATGATTGGCCCCTCCCATAAGGCTTAAAAGAGGAGCAAAGGCATGTGGGCCTTTGCAGGAAGCAACGTTTGTTCATTCTGTGCAGTTTAAAGCCTGAAGCTCTATTTGATTCTGGACTCCGTGTGGTTTTGCCAATTAGGTCTTTGCAGCGTGTCAAGGGAGATAAAGGTGGGTGATTATCAGCCTTATCCCGAAGGACTCTTTACAGCTATTTGGGACTCATCTGTGAATGAACAGAATTCGCAACTGTTGCAATAAAAGAGGTTTTTGGGACTACTCGTGTGTTTTACTGACTCAGGAAGCCAAGGTCAGAACAAGGCCATAGGTTCACCATCACAGCACTAAGGAATGATGTCCTATAATAGCAAGACAAATGTATCACTTGGGGGTGGGTTTTTAAAAGGTTGGGGTACAGAGCAGAGTCCCAAGTCATTTTGGGCCAATCACCAGGAGATGGTGAGTTCCAGTCCTGTGTTAGGCATAAAAGCCAGCTACAGGACTTTGGGTCAATCACCAGGAGACAGTGAGTTCTAGTTCTGCTTTAGGCTTGAAAGCCGGCTAGGTGACTTTGGGCCAATCCCCAGGAGACAGTGAGTTCTAGTTCTGCCTTAGGTATGAAAGCTGACTAGGTGACTTTGGGCCAATCACCAGGAGACAGTGAGTTCTAGTTCTGCCTTAGATATGAAAGCCAGCTAGGTGACTTTGGGCCAATCACCAGGAGACAGTGAGTTCTAGTCCCGCCTTAGGCACGAAAGCTGGCTGGGTGACTTTGGGCCAATCACCAGGAGACAGTGAGTTCTAGTTCTGCCTTAGGTATGAAAGCCAGCTGGGTGACTTTGGGCCAATCACCAGGAGACAGTGAGTTCTAGTTCTGCCTTAGGTATGAAAGCCAGCTGGGTGACTTTGGGCCAATCACCAGGAGACAGTGAGTTCTAGTTCTGCCTTAGGTATGAAAGCCAGCTAGGTGACTTTGGCCCAATCACCAGGAGACAGTGAGTTCTAGTCCCGTGTAAGGCATGAAAGCTAGCTGGGTGACGTTGGGCCAATCACCAGCAGTCGGTGACTTCTAGTTCCACTTTAGGCATGAAATCCAGATGGATGACTCTGGGCCGGCTGCTCTCTCTCAGCCTGGCCCACCTCACAGGGTTGTTGTTGTGGGGCAAAATAGGAAGAGGAACGTGTTTTGGATACGTTCACCGCCTTGAAGTACTTGTAAAAACAATAAAGGTTTGACATAAATAATAAATAAAGTTTTGCTACTTTCTCTCCGTTTCCTTCCTTCCAATTAAAAAGAGCCATACAAGCTATTATGACAAAAAACTTACCCGAAATTCAACATTGTGGTATCTGGAATTCACAGAAAAGGAGGCTTAGCGTTGCAAACAACAAAATGTCTTGCGTGGCATAGGTTGTTTCCTTCGCTAACGAGAACAATATCCCCATTTTTCTCATTAATTTACCGAAACGTATGTCTCCCCCAAGTATCACTGTTTGATCTTTGCAGCCACTGACTGGGCATATCTGACTTGTGTGGAAAAGAGTCAAAGCCGTATTTCTCCAGAGCTTACGAAGCCCTTCTTATCTTAATTCCTATGACATATTTGCGGGTTTCGCTTTGATGGTTTACCGTCTTGAGGTTTAATCGTGTTGACTTTGTCCTTTGGTCTTGTTCTTCTTTTAACGATGGCTTTGGCGAGATTCCCTTTGCCGGCAGGGAAGTGTCACCGGTCCCTGCCTTTTGGAAACTTGATAGAATTCGTGGCGCAAAGGGGAGGAGGCAAAAAAGTCAAGATGGCTGCCACGAGCAATGCCATCAAAGGAAGAGCAACAAAGATGATTAGGAGGCGAAAACATACGAAGAACGGTTGCAGGAACTGGGTGTGCCTAGTTTCATGAAAAGAAGGACCTGATAGCGGTCTTCCAATATTTTGAGGGGCTGCCCCAAAGAAGAGGGGGGTCAAGCAGAGGTGGGTTTCAGCAGGTTCTGACCAGTTCTGGAGAACCGGTAGCGGAAATTTTGAGTAGTTCGGAGAACCGGTAGTAAAAATTCTGACTGGCCCCACCCCCATCTCTTCTCTGCCTCCTGAGTCCCAGCTGATCGGGAGGAAATGGGGATTTTGCAGTAACCTTCCCCTGGCATGCCTACCAAGCCACGCCCACCAAGCCATGCCACACCCACCAACAGAACCGGTAGTAATAAATTTTGAAACCCACCACTGGGGCTGCCACAAAGAAGAGGGAGTCAAGCTATTCTCCAAAGTACCTGAAGACAGGACAAGAAGCAATGGGTGGAAACTAATCAAGGAGAGAAGCAACCTAGAATCTAGAACCACTGATGGTTATCTTTATCCAAAGGTACAGATTTTTCCTTAAGAACAGAGCCATGTCAGATAGACAACCAGCTCCCGAGGGCATTACGCCTTTTACTTTTCTGTACACCGTTCGTCTGAATAGATATTTCTTCAGACAGCATTTTTAGGCTCAAGACTCAACACCTCTCTTAATTACCTCTCTGCCTGTGGAACAGACCTGGAAGAACAGCTGTTTGTGTGGGCTGGGATATATATTTCTAAAAAATGAGCTAACCAGAGACCAGTCAACTTTAACGGAAAGCAACATCGCTGTTTTCTTCGTCGAGTTGAAAATATCCAAGGCTTAGCAGGGTTTTCTCTCGTTTGGCTACTTGGAACTGAGTGGACTTCAGAGCTGGTATTCAGCCGGTTCGGATCAGTTCAGGCGAACCAATAGCAAAAATTGCAAATCGGCCCGGCTCTATGCTGTCCTATTTAGAAAGGTGACCAACTTTTTGACAGTGAGAAGGAGGACACAAATAAATTGAAGAAGAAAAAAATAACGTAAATAAAAGAAACATTTTATTCATTGCAACGATGAGTCTAATGCGTGCATGTGTGTGTGCCGTGTCGTGTTTCGGTAGGAAAAAAAAAACAAAGCCATTTGCACGTGATGCACTCTCTCAAAACAATTCTCCTGTGCGGAGCTCGTGCGTCTCATAATCGCATCTCGCCACACTGTACCAAGCCTTGACGAATCGTCATGTCAAATACGAATACGTCACATCACACGGAATGGATCATCTCGGCATCAATCGAATATGGAGATTTACAGATTAGTCTTCAAATATCGAAAAGGAGGACCTGTAGGAGGACACTTTTTGAGGAGGACAGAACTTACAAAAGAAGGACTGTCCTCCCTAAAGGAGGATGATTCGTAAGGTGACCAACTTTTTGACAATGAGAAGGAGGACACAAATAAATTGAAGAAGAAAAAAATATCGTAAATAAAAGAAACATTTTATTCATTGCAACGATGAGTCTAATCCATGCGTGTATGCCGTGTCGTGTTTCGGTAAGAAGTAAACAAAGCCATTTGCACACGGCGCACTCTCTCAAAACAATTCTCCCGTCTGGAGCACATGCATCTCACAATCGCGTCTTGCCCACTGTACCGAGCCTCAACGAATCGTCATGTCAAATACAAATACGTCACATCACATGCAACAGATCGTCTCGGCATCGATCGAATACGGAGATTAGTCTTCAAATATCGAAAAGGAGGACATGTAGGAGGACACTTTTCGAAAGATAACAGAACTTACAAAAGAAGGACTGTCCTCCCTAAAGGAGGACGATTGGTCACCTTATAGTTAGGCATGTTTTTGAAGCGGGGTCCAAGCGTGGAAGGTCAGGCACATGCGTGGAGGCAAACGCACACATTTTCGGTGGTGGGCAAACCGGTAGATAAATTATGTAAATCCCACCTCTGGTGGACTTCAACTCCCAGAATTCCCCAGCCAGCTTGTCTGCCTATCTTCCCCCCTCCTTTCCCACACTCTTAGGCCTCCTCCCTCCCCACCACCATACCTCGATCCACTTACCGTCTCTGAAGATCATCTTTGGAAGGCAAAGGGCTCGATCCGCCATGCAACTTTTCCATATAGATGCCGCATGGTGCTGTCCCAGAAGAGGGCGCCATTTTTAGCAGCGGGCCCACAATTCTCACTGGCTGGGGAATTCTGGGAGTTGAAGTCCCACCCGTCTTCAAGCTGCCAAGGTTAAAAAAAAACCCCACAGCTCTAGTTTTGTTGGTCTCTCAGAAACAAAATGCTTTTGTTGTTAACTCAGAAAGAAGCAGGCCGCAGCATATATTGCTAAATCTAGAAGAGAAGAGAAAAGAAAAGAAAAGAATAGAATAGTTGGAAGAGACTTTGGAGGTCTTCTACTCCAATCCCCTCCTCAGGCATGAAGAACTATATCAGTGATGGCTAACCTTTTTGCCATCGCGTGCCAGGAGGGGGTGGGTGGGAGTGGGATTGTGCATGCGCGTGCCCACACCCATACTTCTATGCACCCTGTCCCCATGCATGCGTGTGAGACCCCCCCCCCCATGATCCCTCCCTTCCTGGCACCTGATGGCCCAATAGGTCCGTTTTTCTCTCTCACCTGCCTCCAGAGCCTTTCTAGGAGTCTGGGGAGGGCAAAAATGGCCTTCCTCTCCCCACCCCGCAGAAGCCCACTAGAAGTTGGCAAACAGGCCATTTTCAGCTTCCAGAGGGCCTCCGGAGCTGGGGGAGGCTGTTCTCACCCTCCCCAGATTTCTAGAGAGGCTCTGGAGGCTGAGGACCTTCCCACCGAGGTCCTCCGGAGGCAGGAAACAGCCTGTTTCCCTACTTCTGGTGGGCCCAGAAGGCCCAAAAATCAGCTGGCGGAGCTGAGCTCTCGGGTGCCCACTGATATGGCTACGCGTGCCACCTGTGGCACTATACCCTTTCAAATAAATGGCTGTCCAGTTTTAAAAACTTCCAGTGTTGGAGCCTTCACAACTTCTGCAGGCAAGTTCTTCCACTGATTAATTGTTCTAACTATCGGGAAATTTCTCCTTAGTTCTACGTTGCTTCTCTCCTTGATGAGTCTCCATCCATTGCTTCTTGCTCTGTCTTCAGGTCCTTTGGAGAATAGCTTGACTCCCTCTTCTTTGGGGCCAGCCCCTGAGATATTGGAATACTGCTATCATGTCACCACTAGGCCAGTGGTGGGTTTCAAAAAGTTTTTACTACCAGTTCTGTGGGTGTGGCTTGGCTTGGTGGGCGTGGCAGGGGAAGGATACTGTAAAATCTCCATTCCTGGTAGTAGAAATTCTGACTGGCACCACCCCCATCTATTCTCTGCCTCCCAAGTCCCAGCTGATCGGGAGGAAATGGGGATTTTGCAGTAACCTTCCCCTGGATTGGGGATGGAATGGAGATTTTACAGTGTCCTTCCCCTGCCACGCCCACCAAGCCACGCCCACAGAACCGGTAATAAAATAATTTGAAACCCACCACTGGCCCAGCTGTTGTTTATTCGTTCATTCATCCCCTCTCTTCATTCCTTCCTCTTTCTTCCCTTGTTCTCCTCTGCGATCACTCGCTTCCTTTTGCTTGTAATTAAAACAGAGCCTTCGTTTTGCTTTATCCTGCTTTTCGCTTAAATGCTGTATTAATTACCCAAGATAAGAGAAGCCCGCATGGGTAAGAATTCCCTTTCTGAAATATGAAACAAAGGCCATCGTATCTATTTCCGTTTTATGGTCTGCGTTGAGCCAGCTGGTACTTGCCAACCCTGCGTGTAGCCTTGAACGAGTTGTCTTCTCCTCTTTTCCACCTTCTAGTAAATCTGCAATTAGTTCAGAACCAACCATCGCAGTTTCCCAGCCCCAATCAAAGCTTGGTTTCTTAAACATGGTTAGTCCTCTTACGACCGCAATTCAGCCCAGCGTTTATGTTTTTCTAAGCGAGACAATGGCTAAGTGAATTTTGTTCCATCTCCCTTGCCACCGTTGTTAAGCGAATCACTGCAGTTGTTAAGTTCATAACAACGGTTTTTAAGTAAATCTGGCTTCTCCCTTGACTTTGCTTATCAGAAGGTTTCAAAAAGGGATCTCATGACTCTCAGGATTCCGGATACTCCAGAACTTGTCAGAACCTGTTGGATTTCACCCATGCTCCTAAGTCAGGATGTCCAGTTAGAAAGGATCATTTTATGCTCACTTACAAGATAAGATTAGGAAGTCTTCCTGATTTCTGGGGTGTTTCCAGATCCTTAAGTTGTGATCTGTCCCCCTCTACACACACCCACAAAAACACAGCCAGTCGAGGGTTAAAGAAGTACTTGGCACACACCACAGTCCTTATCTCCAACTTGGCAGCGATATTCACACCGTCTGCCAAGTGCTTTAATTGTTCACAGAAAGAAAATCACATACGTAGCTTTGCCAAAATCCGTTCTTTTAGCTCCAATGACTACCAGATTGAGGTTTGTTCGTCACAGGGATCACTGACCACCACCCTCTCTTATATAGTCTCGGGGGTGTGATCCAGTGACTCATTGGTCCTGTGACTCAAGTCCAGTGACTCAGGTCTATTCCCTCGCATGCCTCCTCAGCTGCTGCAAGCGCTTATCTTGCCTTCATTGACGTGCGTCCAGGAATGACGTCTCTCCCTCACTCTCATCTGAGACACCTGTTTCCCCACTACTTTGCTCTCTTTCAGCTGGCACCTGAGACGGTGCCAGAGGGGGGGGGGGGCTGGGAGATCTGGCTGGCTCCTCTTCCTCATGCTCAGAGCTTCCTTCCTCCAATGGGATAGGATCAGAGGACGGGGCCACAACACGTTGAATGTCTCTGTTCCTCATGGTTTCATACATGAAATCCATTTTGATCTAATGGTTAAGGCATCAGGTTAGAAAGTGGGAGACTGTGAGTTCAAGTCCCACTTTAGCCGTGAAAGGCAGCTGGGTGACCTTGGGCCAGTCAATTCTCTCAGGTCAACTCACCTCACAGGGTTGTTGTTGTTGTGGAGAAAATAGGAAGAGAAAGGTGTGTTGGATGTGTTTGGCACCTTAAGTTATTTGTAAAAGTAATAAGGGCCAAATACGAATAAGTCCTGCAGTGATTGGCCCAAAGTCACCCAACCGGCTACCATGCCTAAGTTGGGACTAGAATTCACAATCGCCTGGTGATTGGCCAAATGTGACCCAGCCAGCTTCCATGACTAAAGGGGAGTAGAACTCACCATCTCCTGCTAATTGGCTCAAAGTCACCCAGTCAACTTTCACGGCTAGGCCAGAACTAGAACTCACTGTCTCCTGGTGATTGGCTCAAAGTCACCCAGTCATCTTTCATGCCAAAGGCGAGCCTGGAATTCACTGTCACCTAGGTGATTGACCCAAAGACACTCAGTTGAATATCATGCCGAAGATGGGACTAGAACTCACAGTCTCTTGGTGATTGGCCCAAAGTCATCCAGCCAGCTTCCATGCCTAAGGCGGGACTAGAACTCACCCTCTCCTCCTAATTGGACCAACCAAAGGCATCGAGTCAGCTTTAATTGGGACTAGAACTCACTAATTGGTGGATGGCCCAAATCACAGAGGTGACTTTCATGCCTAAGGATAGTCTAGAACTCACAGTCTCCTAGGTGATTGACCCAAAGACACTCAGTTGAATGTTCATGATGGGACTAGAACTCACAATCTCCTGATTTCTAGTCCGGTGCCTTAACCCACTACACCAAACCAGCTCTCCCTTCCAGTTACTCCACCCTAAAATAACCATGCAATGATGACGTAGCTGGAATTCCAACAGTCGCCACTAAGCAAATGCAAAAACACTCATTACTACTTTAGTAGGAGTTCAGAATGCCAACTCTTAATTCCCCCCTTCGTTTCCAAGGAACGTGTGTATATGTTTCCTGTACCTCTCCCGCCTCATTTTTTTTTTAAATTCCTGAAAATGCACAGTTTTGAGAAACCCTCTTGCCCCCTCCTGATTATTCTAGGGAGAAAAGAATTACAAGAGTGACATAAATTACTAATTACCTTATTATACCGTGATTACAGAGGGGGTGAGGTAGGTTCTAAGGGAAACAGACTGGAAGTTGTTTCAGCAAATTCTATTTTTAAAAGGAATAATTGTTGGGTTGCAAATGTACTAAATTAAGTTAGCTCCTGCCAGATATTTCTCCCTTCTCATTTGTTGTGTAGGTGGCAATAGAGGAAGTATTTATTTATACGCCAGGCCAGCTTTGCTAGAATTCCTTTTTTGTTATCATTTGCGAATCTAAAATCTACTCTGGAAATAGAAAAACGAAGGGGATTTGAATGGGCGGGCGCTCCTCAGCGCACGGCCACAATTGAGCCCAACGTTTATGTTGCTAAATGAGAAATTTGGTAAGCGAGTTTTGCCGAGAGGTGGGTTTCACATATGATGGCAGTGATGGGTAATTTTTTTGCCATCGCGTGCCAAAAGCTGGGGGAATGCGGGGTGGTCGCGTGCCTGTGTGCCCACATCCATAATTCTATGGACCCTGCCCCCCACACGCATGCATGCATGAGCCCCCCATGTTCCCCCTGCTTTTGGCATGTGATAGCACAGTGGGCCCAATAGGCCTGGTTTTTTTTTTTTTGCCCTCCCCAGGCTCCAGAGTCTTTCTAGGCGCCTGGGGAGGGCAGAAACAGCCTTCCCCACTTCCCCGGAGGCCCTCTGGAGACCGGAAACAGTCCATTTGCTGACTTCCATTAGGCCCAGAAGGCCCAAAAATCAGTTGGCCCGTGCGCGCATCCGTGCTGGAGCTGAGCTACAGCAAAGCTCGCGTGCCGACCAATATGGCTCCGCGTGCCACCTGTGGCACGCATGCCATAGATTCGCCATCACTGTACTACAGTACTGATTCACAGGTAGTCCTCGATTTACAACCACACTGGAGCCCTAGATTTCTGTAGCTAAGTGAGACAGTTGTTAAATGAATTTTGACCCATTTTACGACCTTTCTTATTTATTTATTTATTTATTTATTTATTATATTTTTATACCGCCTTTCTCCCGCAGGACTCAAGGCGGTGTACAGTCAAGAAAAAATAAAAGATACACAAACATCATAAAATTGATAATTAAAATTATAGCATAGTTTAGCCCAAATAAATAAAACCCAGAATTATATAATATTTTAATCATTCCCAGTTAACGTGCTTAGCCCCGCCTGATTGAACATCAGAGTCTTGAGGGCACAGCGGAAAGCACAGAGATTAGGGATGTTTCGTATATCAGGGGGCAGTTCATTCCAAAGGGTTGGAGCTCTTACAGAGGAGGCCCTCCCCCTGGGAGTCGCTAGTCGGCACAATTTGACTGACGGTACCCTGAGGAGTCCCTCCCTGTGAGAACGAACTGATCGGTGGGAGGCTATTGGTGGCAAAAGACGGTCTCGTAAGTACCCAGGCCCTAAGCCATGGAGCGCTTAAAAGGTGATAACTAACACCTTGAATCGCATCCGGAAGACCACCGGGAGCCAGTGCAGCTCGCGTAGGAGACGTGTTACATGGGCACAACAAGATGCACCCATAATCACCCGCACGGCTACATTCTGGACCAGTTGGAGCCTCCGGGTGCTTTTCAAGGGGAGCCCCTTGTAGAGAGCATTGCAGTAGTCCATACGGGAGGTGACTAGGGCATGAGTGACTGTGCGCAAGGCATCCCGATCCAGAAAGGGACGCAACTGGCGGATCAGGCGAACCTGATAAAAGGCCCCCTGCCCGGCCACAGCCATCAAATGGTCTTCTAAAGATAGCCGTGAGTCCAGGAGGACACCCAAATTGCAGGCCCTCTCTGTGGGGAGCAAGGTCTCATCCCCAATTGTCAGTGATGGTACCAGCTGACAATTTCTTTCTTGCTGCAGTTGTTAAGTGAATCACCGCAGCTGTGAAGTTAAGTGAATGGTTGTTAAGTGAATCTGGCTTCCTTGTTGACTTGGCTTGCCAGAAGGCCGCTAAAGGGGATCATGTGACCCCGGGACTTTGCGACCGTCATAAATAAGAACCAGTTGCCAAGCGTCTGACTTTTCGATCGTGTGACCAGGAGGGAAATCCTGCAACGGTCGTAAGTGTGAAAAACGATCGTAAGTCGCTTTTTCAACGCCATGGTCACTTCGGTCACTAAATGAAACGTTGTAAGTCGAGGACTCAATGTAATGGTTTGGCTTTCCTTTGTGGGGGTGGGGGTGCTGAAAGGGAATTTTAAAAAAACAACAACGGTGCAGTGAATTTTGACTTGAACATAAAACCGGCAAAGAATGAATATTTATTTAAAGAGCCCTCCCCAGCGTTTCCTCTCCTGTAAGCATTTTATTATGCTGATTCCATTTTTTCCCCCAATGTTTTTTGACTGCTGCAGTCAATGGGCCAGTAAATGAATGCATGTAGAAACAGAAAATATGGAAAACGCTCCTCGGTTTGCAGTTTAAGTGATCTGTTTTACTAACCAGAAGGAGAAGTATGAATCCATCCAGAAAAATGAAGTCGGCCAGGTGAACCTGACTCTGGATGATGATGTAAACGTCAGTCTAGCCAGAGCTGGCAATGGCCGTTGTGGAGTGAGCTTTAAAACAGAGAGCATAGAATAATACAGTTGGAAAGGATCTGCTGAGGAGGGAGACCCTATATCACTCTGGACAGTCCAATCTCTTCTTGAAAACCTCCCTCAATGGAATAACAGAACAAAGGAACAACAGAATAATGGGATAATGGAATAATGGAATTAGGGAATAAGGGAATGAGGGAATTAGAGAATAATGGAATTACGGAATAATGGAATAATGGAATAATGGAACAACGGAACAACAGAACAACGGAATAATGGAATAGTGGAAAAGCAGAATAATGGAATTACGGAATAACAGAACAAAGGAATAATGGAATAACGGAACAACGGAACAACGGAACAACGGAACAACGGAACAATGGAATAATGGAATAACGGAATAATGGAATAATGGAATAACAGAACAAAGGGACAACAGAACAATGGAATAATGGAATAATGGAATAATGGAATAACGGAACAACGGAACAATGGAACAACGGAACAACAGAACAATGGAATAACGGAATAATGGAATAGTAGAAAAGCAGAATAACGGAATAATGGAATAACAGAACAAAGGAACAAAGGAACAATGGAACAATGGAATAATGGAATAACGGAAGAATGGAACAATGGAACTACGGAACAACAGAACAACGGAATAATGGAATAGTGGAAAAGCAGAATAACGGAATAACGGAACAACGGAACAATGGAACAATGGAATAATGGAACAATGGAACAACGGATCAACGGAACAACAGAACAACGGAATAATGGAATAATGGAAAAGCAGAATAATGGAATTATGGAATAACAGAACAAAGGAACAACAGAACAACAGAACAATGGAATAACGGAATAACGGAACAATGGAACAATGGAATAATGGAATAATGGAATAGTGGAATAGTGGAAAAGCAGAATAATGGAACAATGGAATAACAGAAACATGGAATAGCGAAATAAGAGAGTCGGAAGGGACTTTGGAGGTCTTCTAGTCCAACCCCCTGCCTAAGAGGGATGTTAAGGATATTGTTGTGTTAACCAACCAGCAGAGCGTAGAGCACAGGAAAATGATGCTGAGAGCAATGAATAATGTACATACAAACTGGTGTATCAAAGTTTTTCCTTTACAGTGAAAAAAACCAATTGCATAGTCTTTAATCAATCCAAGTCTTTAGCCATTCAAATCAGTCCAGAGTTACAGAAATCTTCTTACCATAAATAGGTAATAATAGCAAGTTCACGCTGGTAACAAACCACGCTGGTAGCATATCCATCCACAATGAGAACACCTCCACACACGATGGTGGCATAACATCAATGACTACATTTCAGCCCCCTTCTTAAATACAGTTACAACAGAGCTTATCCAATCAGGATATAATGACTCAGCATCACAATGACTCAGCATTACAATGATTCAGCAATACTACTTAAAGTCATATAATACATATCCATGTTAAAGTCATAGAACACATATATATTGTCCATATATTGCCTGGACAACCTGTTAGGCTTACACCATATCCTAACAAGGGAGACCCTATATCACTCTGGACAGTTCAATCTCTTCTTGAAAGCCTCCAGTGATGGAGCACCCACAATGGAATTACAGAACAACAGAACAACAAAACAACGGAACAATGGAACAATGGAATACCGGCATTATGAAATTATGGAATAATAAAATAATGGAATTAGGGAATAACATCATAATGGAATAATGGAATAATAGAATTGGAAAGGACGTTGGAGGTCTGCTATTCTAACCCCCATTCAAGCAGGGGTCAAGCTGTTCTCCAAAGCACCTGAAGGCAGAATGAGAAACATCTTACAAAGAAGAGCCATCAAGAAGATTAGGGGACTGAAAGTTAAAACATACGATGAACGGTTGCAGGAACTGGGCCTGGCTAATCTAGTGAAGAGAAGGACCAGGGGAGACAGGAGAGCATCTTCCAATACTTGAGGGGCTGCCACAGAGAGGAAGGGGTCAAGCTATTTTCCAAGGAATAATGGATGGAAACTGAACAAGGAGAGATTCAACCTGGAAATAAGGAGATGTTTTCTGACAGTGAGAAGAATCCACCCATGGAACAGAAGTTGCCTTCAGAAGTTGTGAGAGCTTCATCCCTGGAGGCTTTCAAGAAGACACTGGATTGCCATTTGTCAGAAATGGTATAGAGTCTCCTGCTTGGGCGGGAGGGGGTTGGACTAAATGACCTCCAAGGTCCCTTTCAACTCTGTAAACCTGTTAATGAGCCAGCACTGCAGGAAACTTTTTACAGAACCCTGAAAGGTCTAATAGAAAAAGTCACAAAAGGGCCACTGGGAATGGCCGATTAGGTCTGTTCAGATCCATGAGCAAGTTTGACAATTCAAAGAACACACAATGTGAGCCTGTATCACAATCCACTCCAGCATTGAATCCAGTTGGAGGGACTCAGTTCAGCACCTCACAGGCCATCTGGAATTCCATTCAAAGGAGGGATTTGGTCACCTTAAAACTTAAGACCTGAAAGGGAGCCGGGCAAGCATTTAGCATCTGCAGAGATCAAAGCGATAATCTAGAAGCTGGTTACTTGGCAACAGACAATGCCAACTGCTGTTTCCCACCTGGTGCAAAGAAGCTTATATAGTCAGCTCATCAGTTACTCCAATCTCAGTTTGTCACAGTTGACCCACTTTGTGCCTCTAAGGAAAGCGGTCGCCCATTACAGCCAAGTTTCCCAACCTCAGCAACTTTTAAGATGTGCGGACTTCAACTCCCAGAATTCCCTGAAATGAGGGAAATGAGAGAAATGAGGAAGGAAGGAAGGAAGGAAGGAAGGAAGGAAGGAAGGAAGGAAGGAAGGAAGGAAGGAAGGAGAGAAATGGGGAGGGAGGAAGGACAGAAATAGGAAAGGGAGGAAGGAAGGAATTAGAGCATGGAGAAAGGGAGGGAGGGAGAGAGGAAGGGAAGGAGGAGGAGGGAAGGAAGGGAGGAGGGAGGGAGGAAATAGAAAAGGGAGGGAGGAAGGAATTAGAGCATGAAGGGAGGGAGGGAGGAAGGAAAGAAATGGGGAGAGAGGGAGGACAGAAATAGGAAATGGAGGATAGGAAGGAATTAAAGCATGGAGGGAGGGAGGGAGGGAGGGAGGGAGGGAGGGAGGAAAGAAGGAATTAGAGCATGGAGAAAGGGAGGGAGGGAGGGAGGGAAGGAGGAAGAGGGAAGGAAGGAAGGAAGGAGGGAGGAAATAGAAAAGAGAGGGAGGAAGGAATTAAAGCATGGAGGGAGGGAGGGAGGGAGGGAGGGAGGGAGGAAGGGATGGAGGGAGGAAGGAAGGAAAGAAGGAAGGAAGGAAGGAAGAAGAGAAATGGGGAGGGATGACAGAAATAGGAAAGGGAGGATAGGAAGGAATTAAAACATGGAGGGAGGGAGGGAGGAAAGAAGGAATTAGAGCATGGAGAAAGGGAGGGAGAGAGGGAGGGAAGGAGGAGGAGGGAAGGAAGGAAGGAAGGAGGGAGGAAATAGAAAAGAGAGGGAGGAAGGAATTAGAGCATGGAGGAAGAGAGGGAGGGAGGAAGGAAGAAAAGAAATGGGAAGGGAGGGAGGACAGAAATAGGAAAGGGAGAAGGAAGGAATTAAAGCATGGAGGGAGAGAGGGAGGGAGTAAGGAAAGGAGAAGAAAGGAGGGAAGGGAAAAGAAGGAAAGGAAGGAAGGAAGGAGAGAAATGGGGAGGGAGGACAGAAATAGGAAAGAGAGAAAGGAAGGAATTAAAGCTTGGAGGGAGAGAGGGAGGGAGGAAGGAAGGGAAGGGAAGGGAAGGTAGGAAGGAAGGAAGGAAGGATGGAAGGGAGACTTTGGGAAGAACCAGTAGATCTAGTCCAGTGAGCGAGAGATCTAGCCAAAACAAAGGAGGCCTTGGTAGCCTTTTTCCTTGACTCCCAGGGGACGGAGGAGGGAAGAGTCTTTTGACACAGACCAGAGTAAACACATGTCAAGCCCACGTTATGGAGTGCAGACATATGTTCCTAGAGAACATTCAACCCACATAATGTTCAGCAGAGGGGAAATTTCAATCTCAAGCCACAGCTTCATGCCTCCCCTGATGGTTTTCAGGAGAAACGGGGAAGGGGAGGAGAGAGACCCCAGATGTGGTGGTGTCACCAGCTGCAAATGGTCAAGGAACGACGCTGAAACCAAAAAACGGATGGAGAGTGTGTTAGAAAGAGGACGGAGAACGCACAAGGAGGGTGTGGTCTTGTGGCTTCCAGCAAATTTTGAGATTCCTCCAAGAAGCCCATAATATGGGTAGTCCTCGGCTTACAACCATTCATTTACTGACCATCCAAAGTTACAAGGGCACTGGGAAAAAAATGACTCATGACTGTTTTTCACTCTTATAAGGTCAAAATTCCGACGCTCGGCAACTGGCTTGTATTTACGATGGTTGTAGTATCCCGTGTGTGTGTGTGTGTGTGTGTGTGTGTGTGTGTGTGTGTGTGTGTGTCACACGATCCCTTTTTGTGACCTTCTGACAAGCAGAGTCAACGGAGAAGCCGGATTAAACTTAACAACCGTAGAGAGAAGGGTTGCAAGATGGGGCAAAACTCACTTAACAAATGGCTCTGTCGGGTATGCTTCCTTCAGTATCCAGGAAAGGAAAACCCAGATTCCATTGAAGAATAAAGTATGGTACTTTTACTAGATATGAAATGAACGCAACCATGGAAAGCAGGATTCTGAGGCAAAAAGCGCGAAAGTTACAGATAGAAAGCATCCCCTCCCACTGTACACCGTAAATCATCCAATCCAAAGGATCCATCCCAGAGGTCAGGTGGGAGCACACATCTGGCCGTGTCAGCATCCAGGAATGCAGTGTCCGTTGGCCTGATAACAGCTTAGGAATTGGTTTCGTTTCTTAGATTCATCCATAGCCCAGCTACCTAAACCCCCCTCCCTCCATTACTATGACAGCCAAAGCAGGGAAAGGCGGAGGCTGACAGGCTCACTTAGCAAGCGAAATTTTGGGCTCCATTGTGGTCGTAAGTGAAGGAGTCCCTGTACTTTTGTTCTTGCTCGACGACGATATTTGAGACACCTGTATGGAAGTGGCTGACACAATGTCTGGACCAAGTTCTTAGGTGGGAAGCAGATTTAGGACCACCGTGTTTACAATGGAACGTAGCAAGGAGCTGCATTCCCGAGGAGGAAGAGGCAACTCAGCCTCGATAGTATGTGTGAGAGAATGAGAGTGAAGACAGCTCCTCCCTAATAGTTCCTAGAGTGTATTGTAGATACAGATTTGTTGTGGTCCGCCAGCAGCCTGTGGAGCTGGCAGCGGAGTCGGACAGTGAGGAGGCTGAGGAAGAACAGGGGCCAGTCCTGGAGGCTGGGGAAGGCCCGGATGAGGGCTCTGCTTCGGAGGCAGAGATGGGGCCGGGGCCATCAGGGAGTGATGTGCAGACTCTGGAGCCTCCAGAGGCTGACAACAAAGAGGCAGAGGAACAGGAGGAGCCTGTTCCTAGTGCACACATGAGAAGAGCTGCCAGAAGGCAAGAGCAGCTAAAGCAAAAAGGACAACTCAGGAGTAAGGCCAGGAGATGATTGGCCCCTCCCATAGGGCTTAAAAGAGCAGCAACGGCTCTTGGGCTCTTTGTCGGAAAACAACGATGATAGACTTGTACTCGTCTTGCTGCACTTATCTCTGATCGGCATCTTCTGCTTCTGAACTTTTCCCAAGAGAAGCCTTTGGCAGTTTGCCTAATTATACCCAGGTTGGTGATTAGACTGAAGAATTTGTGTTATGAAGAATTTGTTTTGATTTAGTTTGGATTACGCTGAGAATGGGTTAATTCTCAGCTGTTCTAATAAAGTCTGTTTGCTTTGGAACTGTTTGCGTCAACTACTACCTACTTGGGCCTGGGACACAACAGTTCTTGACTTACAACCAGTCATTCAATGTGATAGAATGTAGTGAGGAGGGGGAACCCCAGGAGGGAGGGGCTGCATTCTGGAGGAGGATTCACTTAACGACTGCCACAAAAATAGTCATAAAATAGGGTCAGTGACATGGCTGATGCATTTAATGACATTCGTACCTTACAACCATGATGGGAAGTCTTCATTATGGTCTTAAATTGAGGGCCACCTGTGTTTAAGAATGACAAAAATTAAAAACTAGAAAGACTATTGACATTAGAAAGTTCAAATACTTTTCCTTCTTCCTTACTCCAGGTGATTAATTTGCCTTGTTGTATAATATGTAATATTGCCTAAATATACTTAAATCAGTTGTGGATATATGTGTTAATTTTGCAATGACCAGACATACCAAGTTTGAATTCCCAGAGTGATATAATGCATTTTTTTCCCCAGTACTAGATTTGCCCTGGGAGCAATGAACATCTACTGTATCTTAATAAATCCATTGTGACCAAAAAAAAAAAAAAAAAAAGAATCTAGTGAGGAGGGGGAACCTCAGGAGGGAGGGGCTGCATTCTGGAGGCGGAAGATCTGACCCAGGCTTCCTTTGAAAGTAAACAGCACAAACTTAGTCCCGGCAAACCTCTTTAATTCATACGGCTATAAATTACTTTCATTTACAGTTCCTAAGGCTTGATAAACAGCCTTTCAGAGGAAGGTTATCAACACCCACCTTATCTCCCTTGGAATGCTGCCAGAGAACTTTCCTGCCACACTCAGGGCAAGGCCAAACTTAGCACAGAGTCAAACAGAACTTTTCCAAAGCTTTAACTGACCAGATGAACTAATTGCTTCCTGCAAAAGTTCATCTCCCGTTTGCTTCTCTTTTATGTCTTATGGGAGGAGCCAATCATCTCCAAGCCTTACTCCCAAGTCGACCCTGTTTTCTTAATTGTTCCCGTCTCCTGGCAGCTCTGCGCATGCACACATTGGGAACAGCCTCCCGCTCACTGCCTCACTGATGTCAGACTCCGTAAACTCCGGAGGCAACAAAGAACTCCCAGACGGCCTTGGCCCCCTCTCTGCCTCTGACTCAGAGCCCTCGTCCGAGCCTTCCCAGACTCCAGGACTGACCCACGTTCTTCCCCAACTTCCTCACTGTCCAAATCTGCTGCCAGCTCTGCTGGCCGCTGGTGGGCCACAACAGAAGGGGCAATTCAACCCAGATATCCTGTGTGAGGGTGAAGTTAGCTTCTCCTTAATAATTCCCAGAGTATATTGTAGACACAGATTATATGGGTAGTTCTTGACTTACAACCAGTCATTTAATGTGATGGAACATAGTGTGAAGGTGGATTTCCAGGAGGGAAGGCTACATTCTGGAGAAGGAAGAGGCAACTTAGTCCAGATATTCTATGTGAGAGAAAAAGGGTGAGGACGGCTCCTCCCTAATAGTTCCCAGAGTATATTGCAGATCCAGATCCAGGGGCGGCATTCAGCCGGTTCGTACCAATTCGGTTGAACTAGCAGCAGAGACCGTATAGGTAATACAAGTAGTCCTCAATTTATGACCAGTCATTTAATGCGCTGGAACATAGTGAGGAGGGGGAAGCCCAGCAGGGAGGGGGAGCATTCCAGAGGGGTAAGATACAAGCAGTCCTCGACTTGTGACCAGTCATTTAGAGTGCTCAGTATGGCAAGATTTTGTCTATATGTGTGAAACAATAAAGAATTCATTGAACTGAAGTCCACAAGTCTTAAAGTTGCCAAGTTTGGAGATCCCACTGCCCTAGTGGGTAGCTGTCATCCCATGTCTGGGAAAACCAGTCACACCCTAGTAGTTTTTGAAGCTGGGTTCAATCTCACCTCCAGTCATCCTCAGCCACCATGGCCCATCTTCCATTGCTTAGCTTCTCCGAATGCCTCTAAATGAGCGCAGAAATGGGAGGGGGAAGTAGCCAGAATTAATGGGTATGTTTTATATACCTTTTATATACCTTATATACCTTAGGATTAGCCAGGATTAGTGGGCAACCATCCCATCTATCCAGGATTAGCTAGAATGAGTGGCCAAGTATTGCATCGGTTCAAGATTAGTGGTCAATTATTGCATCTATTCAGCATTATCCAGGATTAGTGGTTGAGTATTGCATCCATTTAGCATCAGCCAGGATTAGTGGCCCAGTATTCCATCTCTTTAGTTTAACCAGAATCAGTAACTAAGCATTGCATCCATTCAGGACTAGCCAAGATTTGTGGCCCACTAACGCCTTATTGCCTTAAGCCAGCTGTTGTTTCCAGAAACCATCTTTCTAAGCAACTAATTGCTTGCTGAATTCACACAACCCTCTTAGCTTGGTCAAGCCACCCATGCGCTCCCTTTCTCCCTCTCTCCGCCCCCACCCCGTCTGTCTCTCTCTCTCTCTCCCCCTCCCTCCCTCCCTCCCTGTTATTGAAAAATTTGCCCCAATCCAACATCTAACCTATGAGTTGGCTTTACTTAACACAGTAAGCCAGAAACCTGAAGAATGACTTCATACCAATCTAGTTAAGCCTGTTGTGTGAATGCAGCTGATGACTTTGATCTTTTTCTCCACCTCTCTGTCTTTGTCTGTCTGTCTGTTTCCTCCCCCCTCTCTTTCTTTCTCTCTCTCCCTCTCTCTGTCTCCTCTCCTCTCCTCTTTCTTTCTCTGTCTCCTCCCCTCTTTCTTTCTCTGTCTCTATCTCTCTTTCTCTTTGTCTCTCTCACATCCTCTCTTTTTTCCTTCTTTCTTTCTTTTTTCCTCCCTCCCTCCCTCCCCATTCTCTATTTCCTCCCTCCCTCCCCTATTTCTCTTCTTCCTTCCTTCCCTTCTTTCTCTCTCTCTCTCTCTCCTTCTTTCTCTTGCTTTCTCTCTCTGTCTGTCTCCTCCCTCTCTCTTTCTTTCTCTCTCTCTTCCCCTTTTCTTTCTCTGTCTGTCTCTATTTCTCTTTGTCTCTCTCTCACGCTTTCTTTTTTCTTTCTTTTTTCCTCCCTCCCTCCCACCCCATTCTCTATTTCCTCCCTCCCTCCCCTATTTCTCTCTTCCTTCGTTCCCTTCTCTCTCTCTCTCTCTTTCTGTCTCTGTCTCCTTCTTTCTCTTTCTTTCTCTCTCTCTGTCTTCTCCCCTCTCTCTTTCTTTCTCTCTCCCCCTTTTCTTTCTCTGTCTCTGTCTCTATTTCTTTTTGTCTCTCTCATGCCCTCTCTTTTTTCTTTCTTTTTTCCTTCCACCCTCCCTCCCTCCCTCCCTCCCAATTCTCTATTTCCTCCCTCCCTCCCCTATTTCTCTCCTTCCTTCCTTCCTTCTCTTTCTCTCTGTCTCTGTATCTCTGTCTCTCTCTCCTCCCCACCCCACCCCCACAAAGACCCAGAGCCCTTGGCCTTCGGCTGCTTCCCAATCTCGCCTTCCCTTTCCCCATCTCCCCATTAAGTACCCCAAGAAAAGGGACGGAGCGCCCGAGGCTCTGGAGATTCTCCGTTTCAGCCTAGAACTCCTCTCCCTCTCTCTCTCTCTCTCTCTCTCTCTTTTAATTTCCTCCCCGGACCCTTCGCTCTCCCCCGACCCTCCCCCCCCCTCCTCCCGCCGCCCCAACGCCTCTTAAGTGAACAGCTTGGTTGCTTCTGCCTGTCAGGGAATTTAAATTGCAAATGAAAGAGCGGAACGCCGCATGCCAAGGGTCTCCCTGGCAGTCTCTGGAGAGCATGCCAATTGCTTAGCAACTAAAGGCAGAGAAAGTACTTTTTGCAGCGGGAACCTCATCCTTTCATTCCGCCGCGTCGTACCCCCCGCCCCCCCCCCTTTTCCAACCTCCCTTACAAACTGGAGGGGGCGGGGGGATAAAAAAAATTGGAGGTCAGTGAAACAGGTAAGGAGCTGCAACGTGTTGCTTTTCAGGGAAAGGCACCGCAGACACACACACACACACACACGCCAACAGACACGAGCAAGCAAG
>JAWJVD010000104.1:0-2500 GCA_038048745.1 Coluber constrictor foxii | reverse complement strand
CGACAAGCGAAGTCCATGGGGGAGCCAGATTCACTTAACGCCCAGGTTGCTAACTTCACAACGGCAGTGATTCACTTAACGACGATGACGAGAAAAGGCGTAAAATAGGGCAGAGCTCCCCGAACCACTGTCTCACCTAGCAATAGAAATGTTGGGCTCAGTTGCGGTCATAATTCGAGGACTACTGCCGGTAACAATAATGTCCTGAGCCTAATGTCTGCCTTGGTCCAAACGGATTAGAGGAATATTGAGAAACATCAAATTCGTCCAATGAAAAGATAAAATCCCGATCAAAATTATTTAGGCTGCTTAATTCAAACACTGCACGAACCGATTGAAAATCTGAACAGATGAAGACGGATGCTTCGTTTTGGTAACCGTCCTGTCCAGAACTGATCAGGAGCAAAAATGCCATATGTTGTTGCAACGGGGGATGTAGTGAAAGTCAATTTGGCAGCCGTTCCGGTTTTGTCACGTTTCCTGTCTTTATAGTTTCATCGGTGCAGCTTTCCAGCTGTCTGGACCCCCCCCCCCCCGCCCCTCCTCACCACCACCCTCCCATGACAAACTGCCACAGGAGACACACCTGTGAGCCTCGAAATCCAGTGCGTATTGCATCATGGTAGCCAAAGAATAATAAACAGAAATAATAAAAGTGACATGCAAATGAAATTGAATGGTGAAAAAAGGAAGGTTCTACATTTAGGCAAGAAAAACCAAAATGCACAGGTGCAGAATAGGTGGGACCTCGCTCAATGGTAGTAACTGTGAGAGGGATCGTGGAATCCTAGTGGACAACCATTTAAAATAGGAGCCAGCCGTGTGCAGCAGCTGCCAAAAAAGCCAACTCAGTCCTAGGCTGCATAAACAGAGGGATAGACTCAAGATCACGTGAAGTGTTCATATAAGGCCTTAGTAATAAAGCCACACTTGGAATCCTGCATCCAGTTTTGGTCGCCATGATGTAAAAAGATGTTGGGACTCTAGAAAGAGTGCAGAGAAGAGCAACGAAGAGGATGAGAGGACTGGTTGCTAAAACCATAAAGAACGGTTGCAGGAACTGAGTATGTCTAGTCTGATGAAAAGAAGGACTAGGGGAGGACATGATAGCAATATTCCAATATCTCAGGGGCTGCCAAAAGAAGAGGGAGTCAAGCTATTCTCCAGAGCACCTGAGGGCAGGACAAGAAGCAACGGGTGGAAATTCATCAAGGAGAGAATCAACTAGAACTAAGGAGAAATTTCCTGACAGTGAGAGAGCAATGAATCAGTGGAACAACTTGCCTCCGGAAGTTGTAAATGCTCCAACACTGGAAGTTTTTAAGAAGAGATTAGATATCCATTTGTCTGAAATAACATAGGGTTTCCTGCCTAAGCAGGGGGTTGGACTAGAAGACCTCCAAGGTCCCTTCCGACTCTGTTATTCTAAATAAACAAAAACGAGGTTGGTTTTCCTTAATATGCCACAGATCTGGAATTCAGAAGGGATGGCTCTGTCAGGCAGCTGATTAAAATTCTGGGATAATCAAAGACCCCGAGGAATTAATCCGGGCAAGATTTTACATCAGATGCTTCCATTTTCTAGCTCCAAATTGTTCAAGGCTGCATGATAAGATAAGCACAATTCTCAACAGTTCGTTTTAATGACCATCCATTCAAAGTTACAACGGCCGGGTAAAAAGTGCCCGTTTTTCACAGTTACGACGTTTCCAGCGTCCCCATGAATGTGTGATCAAAATTCGGATGCTTAGCAAACCGATTCGTACTTAGGACCACTTCAGTCAATGGGGGAAACCGGATTCACTTGGTTGTGGCCCACCAGCTGCCAACGGAGTTGGGGGCAGACCTCGGATGATGAGAAGGTTGGGGAGGAACCTGGGCCAGTTCTGGAATCTGGGGAAGGCTCTGATGGATGCTCTGCATCGGACGCAGAGATAGAGACAGGGCCATCCGACATTTCCCAGCCACCGGAGAGGCAGCTGCCTTTGGAGGCTGAGATGAGTGAAGAGGAGGAAGAACAGCTGGGGCCTGTACCAGATGCACATATGCGCAGATGGCAGAGCAGTTAGGAGAGGAGAACAACGGAGGACAAGGAGTCGACTCAGGAAGCAAAGCACACATGGACGCTGAATGACCCCTCCCTTGTCGTAAGTCAAGGACTACCTTTAAAGACCTTTTAACATTCATATTTTACTATGCTTTTAATTTAGATGAAATGTTAACGTACATGGTAAGTCTGGTGTATGTTATGCTGTAAATTAATACAATAGTGGCCAAAATTGTGGCAACCTTTTGGGAAAAGTGTATTTTCTAAAACTAGCTAATAACACCACTTTTTTTTTTCAGAGTAGTACCATAAAATCATATATCAATAGAAAGATAAATTAATCAAGAATGTAATGCGATAACTTTTAGGAAGGATTTGCTATTAGAATAGCAGTGACAGTATAGAGAAGAAAAGTGAAACGTAGAAAAAAAACGAGATACACAAAAATGATCA
>JAWJVD010000103.1:341462-475045 GCA_038048745.1 Coluber constrictor foxii | reverse complement strand
AAGGATACTGCAACATCCCCATTCTCTCCCCGCTCCTGGGGGAAGGATATTGCAAAATCTCCATTCCCACCCCACTCTGGGGCCAGCCAGAGGTGGTATTTGCTGGTTCTCCGAACTACTCAAAATTTTCCGCTACCAGTTCTCCAGAACCTGCTGGATTTCACCCCTGGAAAGGACCGTGTCCCCTATTTTAAAGTCTCCGGCGGGGAGGGGGAGAGAGACAGGATGTTGGCCCATTTAAACCTGCCATTTAAAAACATCGATTATTCCTCGTGATTTCCAGGAAGTACCTGCTGACTAAGCCGATCCACCTGGCCGTGGAAGAGACTGGGGTGTGCCAATTGCACACTCTGACTGAGGAACCAGGGGAAACTGGATTTGGAGTAACCACAGGTATGGAATTTTAAAAACCGAATTGGGAGCATCTTTGTGGATTTTGGGGGGGGGGGGGTTGTTGTTGTTTTTTTTGCTTTGTTTGTATAATTATGAGACTGTAAAGCTTAAGAAGACATCACTTCAGAGCAGTGGTGGGTTTCAACCGGTGTTACCACCGGCTCGCTTTTGCACGCGCTTCGCACGCACGCCGAACTTGTGCTCCACGCAAGGGCAGTATATTACAGAACAGCTGAGACGCGGGCATCCGCTCTGTCGCGCCTTTCAGCTGGCTAAAAACGACTAAATATAAGGTATGTATAACGCAGGGGCGAGCGGGAGGGCCAACCTAACCGTCAGAGAGAACCGGTTGGCTCTCAGCTCACCGTCATCGCTACCGGCTCACCCGAACCGGGCCGAACCGGTAGAAACCCACCCCCTGCTTCAGAGGATAGAATTTGCTGAATTCAGCATTTTCACACAGGCCGGTGTTTTTCAAACATAGCGGTTTGAGGATGTGTGGACTTCAACTCCCAGAATTCTGGCTGGGGAATTCTGGGGGTTGGAGTTCCATGCATGCTGCCTGGGGAATTCTGGGGGTTGGAGTCCATGCTGGCTGAGGAATTCTGGGATCTGAAGTTCATACATGCTGGCTGGGGAATTCTGGGAGTTGGGAGACCATGCTTGCTGGCTAGGGAATTCTGGGAGTTGAAGTTCACCAAGGCTGGCTGGACAATTCTGAGATCTGAAGTCCATGCATCCTGGCTGGGGAATTATGGGAGTTGAAGTTCACAGAGCTGGCTGGGGAATTCTGGGGGGTGGAGTCCATGATTCTGGGATCTGAAGTCTATACATGCTGGCTGAGGAATTCTGGGGGGTGGAGTTCCATGCATGCTGGCTGAGGAATTCTGGGAGTTGAAGTTCACAAAGGCTGACTGGGGGATTCTGGGAGTTGGGAGTCCCCCCATCTTAAACTTGAGAGACACTGACGTAGCCCACCCCTTGTACTCCCTTGATGGCAGTTGTACAGCAATTAAAAATAAAAAGAGTCAGATGAAGTTGTGAAGAAGAAAAAAGAAAAAAACCCCGGGAGGTAGCAAATTCAAAATAACACCTTTCCGATTGCCTGAAAATCCCAAATAATGAGCTGTTATCGCCAGAAAAGCTGAACCAAGCAACAGCCTTCAAAGTGTTGCAGGCAGATAGGCCTGCTTTTTTGTTTTTAATTATTATTATTTTGCTCTTAATTTTGCCAGGAGCAACAAAGCCATCTGATCAAAAAAGCATTAAAAGGTGACTTATTATTATTATTATTATTATTATTTTAAAGAGAGAAATGCTGTCAGATGCTTTGAAAAACAAACGGCTGGTACATACCTCGCTAAATCAAAGTCCAGAAAAATGATGTGCATAATGAGAAATATTGTAAATGCACCGCCCCTTTTTGGATAGACCGAAGAGAAGCTATTCCTCCTTTTAATTATATTTTATCTCCAGCTGAAGAAGGCAATTGTGGAGTGCCTTGTTGCTTAATCACAACATCGCACACGGAGAGGAATATCCACTCCAAACCTCTCTTGAGAGAGAAAGAGAGAGAGGGAGAGAGGGAGAAAGAAAGAGAGAGAGAGAGAGGGAGAGAGAGACAGGAGAACCAATTTAAAAAATGAAAGAGCCGAAGCTAATCTCCACTCTCAAAATCTGTTCCCGGTGATGTCAAAATAACTCCTTCCATATTGGTTTGTTCCTGAACCATAAATAACCCATCCGCCCACCATTTGCTTCAATTTATGCCTTTGATAAAGATATATGGGTAGTTCTTGACTTACAACCGTTCGTTTAGTGACCGTTCGAAATTACAACGGCCCTGAAAGAAGTGAATTACGATCATTTTTCACACTTAACGACCATTGCGACATCCCCATGGTCATGTGATCAAAATTCAGACACTTGGCAACTGACTCCTATTTATAACGGGTGCAGTGTCCCGGGGTTAGGTGAACCCCCTTTTCTGGCCTTCTGACACGCAAATTCAGATTCACTGAAGAACCACGTTACTGACTTAACAACGGACTTATTCTGACTTACGACCCTTTTTCACACATGTGACCATTACGGCATCTCCACAATCACGAGATTTCGATTCGGACGCTCGACAACTGATTCTCATTTAGGACATCCATGGCATTCCGGGGGTCACACAATTCTCTTTTGCGACTTTCTGACAAGCAAAGCCAAAGTGGGGGAGGGGGAAGCCAGATTCGCTTAACCGAATTAATGACAGCAAGTATTCACTCGACAAATGCGGTGAGAGAGTTCGGAAAATGGGGCAAGACTCACTTAACCAATTTTCCAACTAGAAACATAAATTTTGGCCTCATTGGTGGGTCGTAAGATGAGGACCACCTGTATGTTGAGCGCCGCCGTGGCACAGTGGTTAGAATGCAGTACTGCAGGCTACTTCTGCTGATTGCCGGCTGCCTGCAATTTTGGCAAATCGAATCTCACCAGGCTCAAGGTTGACTTGGCCTTCCATCCTTCCGAGGTGGGTAAAATGAGGACCCAGATTGTTGGGAGGAATATGCTGACTCTGTAAACCACTCAGAGAGGGCTGTAAAGCACTGTGAAGCGATATATAAGTCTAAGTGCTATTGCTATTGCTATAAAAACCATTCCCACTGTCAGGAGTTCGATCCTGACCAGCTCAAAGTTGACTCAGCCTTCCCTCTTTCTGAGGTCGGTAAAATGAGGACCCAGATTATTGGGAGCAAGTTGCTAACTCTGTAAATCGCTTAGAGATGGCAGTAAAACACTGTGAAGCAGTATATAAATCTAAGAGCTATTGCTATTCCTTCCTTCCTTCCTTCTTTCCTTCCTTGGTGGCATAGTGGTTAGAATGCAATATTGCAGGCTAACTCTGCCCATGGCCAGCAGTTCGATATATAAGCCTAAGTGCTACTGCTATTTTCCTTCTTTCCTCCCTCTGCCCCTTCCTTCCTTCCTTCCTTCCTTCCTTCCTTCCTTCCTTCCTTCCTTCCTTCCTTCCTTCCTTCCATGGTGCAAGGTGGTTAGAATGCAATATTGTAGGCAGACTCTGCCCAGTGTCAGCAGTTCGATCCTGACCGGCTCAAAGTTGACTCAGTCCTTCCTTCCGAGGTCAGTCAAACGAGGACCCAGATTGTTGGGGGCAAGAGACTAGCTCTGTAAATTGCTTAGAGAGGGCTGGAAAGCACTGTGAAGCGGTCTATAAGTCTAAGGGCTCTTGCTGTGTTGTGTTGATTTGATTTGCTCTTGTGCCCAGGGGTGGACATCTACGTGCCTCAGGCTATTTCTCGAGATCCACTCTCTTCCGAGAACTTAAGCCGAGCCGTTGAGCAGAAAATCAGTGCCCCCAACCGAATGTTCTCTGGCCAGGAAGATTATGCAACAGTGGTGGTTGGATTCCCAGATCTCATGGTAGGATTTTTTTTTTCTTGATTCACATTTTTGAAAGTTCGGAATCCTTGATTGTCGGCTCACCGAGCTTTACCCCAAAACGGGGACATTTTGAAGGTCCACATGGTGCCTGTCCTGGGATGCGTCCTTTAGACAGATTATGACATCTGGAAAAGTTTTACTGCATCCTACAATCTATTTCAATTAAAAATCTTGGAGAAATTTGTTTGTGAATTGCAGGAAATTAAATTAACATTTGATCCATTTTAAAATGGCTTTCCTTCCTTCCTTCCTTCCTTCCTTCCTTCCTTCCTTCCTTCTGTCTTCCCTCCCCTCTCCCTCCCTCCATTCATTCATTCATTCCCTCTCTCATTTATTCCTCTTTCTTTCCTTCCTTCTCTACCTACTCCCTTCCTTACTTCCATCCGTCCGTCCATCTGTCTTCCCTCCCCCTCCCCCCATTCATTCATTCATTCATTCCCTCTCTCATTCATTCCCCTTTCTTTCCTTCCTTCCCTACCTACTCCCTTCTTTCCTTCCTTCTGTCTTCACTTCCCTCCCTCCCCGTCCCTTCTTCCATTCCTTCCTTCCTTCCTTTTCTTGCTTTCTTTCATTCCTTCCCTACCTAATCCCTTCCTTTCTTCCTTCCTTACGTCCTTCCATCCGTCCAGCTGTCTTCCCTCCCCCCTCCCCCCATTCATTCATTCCCTCTCTCATTCATTCCTTTTTCTTTCCTTCCTTCCCTATCTACTCCCTTCCTTTCTTCCTTCCTTACGTCCTTCCTCCTTCCTTCCGTCTTCCCTCCCCTCTCCCTCCCTCCATTCATTCATTCATTCCCTCTCTCATTTATTCCTCTTTCCTTCCTTCCTTCCTTACCTACTCCCTTCCTTCCTTACTTACTTCTGTCCGTCCGTCCATCTGTCTTCCCGCCCCCCTCCCCCATTCATTCATTCATTCATTCATTCCCTCTCTCATTCATTCCTCTTTCTTTCCTTCCTTCCCTATCTACTCCCTTCCTTCCTTCCGTCTTTCCCCCCCCTCCCTCCCTCCATTCATTCATTCCCTTTCTCATTCATTCCCCTTTCTTTCCTTCCTTCCTTCCCTATCTACTCCCTTCTTTCCTTCCTTCTGTCTTCACTTCCCTCCCTCCCCCTCCCTCCCTCCTTCCATTCCTTCCTTCCTTCCTTCTCTTGCTTTCTTTCATTCCTTCCCTACCTAATCCCTTCCTTCCTTCCTTCGTCCCTCCCTCCGTCTTTCTAGAGTCCTAAGTGTTTTTTTTAATTAAGATTTCATTAATGGGTTTTAATGGGACAGCTGTCATTTAACCCCCCAATGTTCATGTTGTGTATCACAGTCGCCCAACGAGGTCTTCAGCTGCAAGAGAGGCTCCCCGCTGAGCAGCCGACAATTTTCACCTGCTGACCCACTCTATTATGGGAGAAGTAGCAAAGGGGGCTCGGCGAAACACACCAATTGTGTCACCCTGACCGCCGCTAACCAAGTGGTCAGACTCTTAGCCCCTGGAGACGTGCCTCTGAAGGAACTCTACCCTAAAGGTAACACAACATATATATATGTAGGTCTTTGGTTATTCGGGTCTTCTCCCGCGTAGAATTGGAAGTATCTTGGCGACGTTTCAACGAAGTCTCATTCGTCATCTTCAGGCTGGTGTTCTCGGCTTCGTGCTCCTAGAAATCCCCAACCAATCAGAACACAGCCAAGCTCCCACCCAATCAGCTCCCAACCCCACTAGCAGTTAAAAGGAAGAAACAGCAGCGATCTCACATTGCTCCTAGAAGCACGAAGCTGAGAACACCAGCCTGAAGATGATGAATGAGACTTCGTCGAAACGTCGCCAAGATACTTCCAATTCTATGGGGGAGAAGACCCGAATAACCAAAGACCTACATACAAACACCCGCAAAAACCTCAGAAAACAAATATATATATCCTGCTTTCCTCGCCTCTCGAGCTCCTGAGGGCAGGACAGGAAGCAATGGGTGGAAACTCATCAAGGAGATAAGCTCTTAGAACTAAGGATTTCCTGACAGTGAGGAAAATTAACCAGTGGAACAACTTGCCACCAGAAGTTGTAAATGCTCTAACACTGGACGTTTTTAAGAAGAGGTTGGATAAAGTAGTTTGTCTGAAGTAGTGAAGGGTTTCCTGCCTAAGCAGGGGGTTGGACTAGAAGTCCTCCAAGGTCCCTTCCAACTCTGTTATTCTATTCTGTTCTGTTCTGTTCTGTTCTGTTCTGTTCTGTTCTGTTCTCTACTCTACTCTACTCTACTCTACTCTACTCTACATTCTATTCTATTCTATTCTATTCTATTCTATTCTACTCTACTCTACTCTACTCTATATTCTAGTCTAGTCTAGTCTAGTCTACTTCCCTCTACTCTATCTAGTCTACTCTATATTCTGTTCTGTTCTGTTCTGTTCTGTTCTGTTCTGTTCTGTTCATCCAAACAGTAATAATAACGTGATCACTTCCTCAAGCTTTTTCCACCCCATATACAGGCAGTCCTGGACGTATGACCGTTCGAAGTTAACAACGGCACCGGAAAAAGAGACTCACGACTGTTTTTCACACTTACGACCGTTGCGGCAACCCCGTAGTCACAGGATCAAAATTCAGAGGCTTGGCAACTGACTCGTATTTATGACCGTTGCAGCGTCCCCCGGGGTGACTCAATCCCCTTTGGAGACCTTACACATTACACATATGAACTTTAAAAAAAAAGAGTTAACATGTTAGACAGCAGCAAATTTTTTACACGGGTTTGTTGAGGCCGTATTCTGCGTTCACAAATATTTCTTTATCTGAATGCTGGTGCGCTTTAGTATTTCAGACACGGGTCTGTTAACCCAGATGCTTAAAAGACGAGACATTTGCCTATTGCAGTTTCCATTTCAGAGTCATTAAGGATTAGAGGCCTCCGTGGGAGCGCAGGGAGAAATCCGATGTTCAGAGCCGTTGAAACACAATGTGCTTTTTATAGTCTCCTGTGCTGCAGAACTGAACTGGACTGAACTGAAGCTGGAAAGCAGATCCTTGAACTCAAGTTATCTCAACGTGTCTCCCTACAGCTGTTAAAAATGCTCATTAAATATGAGGGGTCCTTGGTTGCTCTCTGAGCTTGCTTTTTTCTTGTAGACATTTCATGACCCAACTGGGTAACATCATCCGCGTTAGAAGGGTGTGGGATTTGCAGAGAAGGAGAAAGGAGGGAGGAGGTGGAGGGTCCTTGGTGCTCTCTGAGCTTGCTTGTTTTCTTGCCGATGTCTCATCACCCAACTAGCTAACATCATCAGTTGTACCAGTAGTAAGGAGTGCACCCCACAGTCCTCTTCTTTTTCTCCTTCTTCTCCTCTTTGCAAACATCACTCCCTCCTAGCACTGATGATGTTACCTAGTTGGGTCATAAAACGTCTAAAAAAAAAACAAACTCAGAGATTACCCAGGACCCCACCTCCTCCTTCCTCCTCCTCCTCTTTGAAAACCCCACTCCCACCTAGCACCGGTGATGTTACCTAGTTGGGTCATGAAACGTCTAAAGGAAAATCACCAAGCTCAGAGAGCACCCAGGACCCTACAGTGCTCTCCTTCTCCGCATTGTTATTAAATAAATCCCTGCCTTATTTCCTTACCTTAAATATTTTACTGCAGAAATAATTTGAGTTTTCAGCTAGTCCTCAACTTAGGACCACAATCGGGACCAAAATTTATGTTGCTAAATGGGACAGCTGTTAAGTGAATTTTGCCTCACTTCATGACCTTTCTTGCACCGTTGTTGACCGCTGTTAATTCAGTAACAGCGTTGTTAAATGAATCCGACTTCCCCCCATTGACTTTGCTTGTGAGAAGGTCACAAAATGGGAACATATAATCCCAGGACACGGCAACCGTCATAAGTACATGCCAGTTGCCAAGCATTCTGAATTTTGCTCATGTGACCATGGGAATTCCACAACGGTCGTAAGTGTGAACACCGGTCACAAGTCAACTTTTTTCAGTGCCGTGGTATCTTTGAATGTCACTAAATGGACTATTGTAAGGCAAGGACTATGTGTTTATATATTTCAGCATTCAACTGAATAAATAGCTTACTGCAGGAATAATTTGAGTTATGGCTATAATTTCCAGGACCTCACCTGATGAAATTTATTACAGGATAGAGATCAAAAAAAAAATCCAATTTTCTTTTACTACTGGTTCTGTGGGCATGGCTTGGTGGGCGTGGCAGGGGAAGGATACTGCAAAATCCCCATTCCCACCCCACTCTGGGGCCAGCCAGAGGTGGTATTTGCCGGTTCTCCGAATTGCTCAAAATTTTCCCTACCGGTTCTCCAGAACCTGTCAGAGCCTGCTGGATTTCACCCCTGATAGAGATGTGATTTTTGGGGGGTAATTAATTTGGATTATAAAAATCTGTCCACACCTTTCTGTTTGCAGATGTTACGCCTCCCCAAACGGCTGGGTACTTGGAAATTACCGATCTTACAACGAAGAAGCTTAAATATATACCTATTCCCAGGTAATTGTACTTCCTTATATAAAACGGCTCGTATCTACTGAAGAAGCTACTTGGATGAGAAGCAAAACATTTTCAAAGGAATATCTGTGGGGATTCTCAGTCCTCCAGGCCATGGTTTTCCCAAAAGTGCTTTTCTTTCAAGAAATAACTGGACTTTTTTCGTTTTTCCTTGAAGACGTTTCACTTCTCATCCGAGAAGCTTCCTCAGTTCTGACTGAAGGGTGGAGAACGGAAGGATTTATACTCCTTGCAGACAGTTGGTCATTTGAAAGACACAGGCTACTCTTTTGAAGGCAGCAAAGTCCACATTTTGAACAGAGAACCACTGATTTGAAAGAGGGGTCAAAGAGGCCATGTAGGTCAAAATTGAACAGCCCTCCCTCAACAGAGGGGGAGGGACACCACACTACCCATTGTTGTCGCCCCGTCCTCTGAGCCTATCCCATTGGAGGAAGGAAGCTCTGAGCAGGAGGAAGAGGAGCCAGCCAGATCTCCCAGCCCCCCCCCCCCTCTGGCACCGTCTCAGGTGCCAGCTAAAAGAGAGCCAAGTAGTGGGGAAACAGGTGTCTCAGATGAGAGTGAGGGAGAGATGTCATTCCTGGACGCACGCCAAAGAAGGCGAGATAAACGCTTACAGCAGCTGCGGAGACGCATGAGGGAATAGACCTGAGTCACTGGACTGGGGTCACAGGACCAATGAGTCACTGGACCACACCCAGAGACTATATAATAGACAGGGTGGTGGTTAATGATCTCTGTGATGAACAAATACTCAATCGGATAGTCATTGGAGCTAAAAGCTGAAGCTGATCAGAGACTTTGCTGAATATTTGTTGTGATTTTCTTTCTGTGTACTATTAAAGCACTTGGCAGACGGTGTGCATATCGCTGCCAAGTTTGAGATAAGAACTGTGGAGTGTGCCAAGTGCTTCTTTAACCCTTGACTGGCTGTGTTTTTGTGGGTATCTGCAGAGGGAGACAGATCACCCATCTCCTGTCCACAACATGGTCCTCTCAGCAGTTGCAAGAAGGCTTCACACCCATTTGCACCATTCAGGTGACGCTGAGGACATAGATAGACCTCCAAGTGGCCTCAGCAACTCTCAGAGCAAATACTAATGACCAGATGACTGCAAGGAGTATAAATCCTTCCATTCCCCACCATTCAGCCAGAACTGAAGGAAGCTTCTCGGATGAGAAGCGAAACGTCTTCAAAGAAAAAGAAAAAAAACCAAAAAGCCCAGTTGCCTCTTGAAACAAAAAGAAAAAGCACCTTCGGGATATTGTTTTTGATAGTAAATTTCTTTTGGTTTTCAGATCCACAAATCTCTCTCCGTACACATCCTGGCTAGCGACGATTTCCGACACGGATGCGTTGTTGGCTTCCCTGGGGAAAAATGGAGTGGCGACGGTGGACATGGGGGGGAATGTCAGACTGTGGGAAACCAATCTAGAAAGTCTGGAAAAATCCCTGCAGGAATGGAGGACCATGATTGGCCAAGAAGATGGCAGGCCTGTTCAGGTGAGAGGAAAGATTTCGAACACAGGGGATCCTGGATTTTACAACCGCTTCTTTTTCACTCCAAATTACGCTTCACTCTATTTTTCGCTCTAAATCGTTGCAGAAAGTCCTTGCCTTGTGACCGCCATCGAACCCCAAATTATAAGTTGCTAAGTTAAGTGGGTATTTCGTCCCGTTTTACCACTTTTCATGCCCCGTTCATTAACTGAATCACTGCAGTTCTTAAAATTTGTAACATGGTTGTTAAGCGAATCTGGTTTTCCCGCATGGACTTTGCTCGTCGGAAGGGGATCACGGAACCCCAGGACACTGCACCCGAGAGTGAGGAGGAGAAAGAGGAGGAAAGAAGAATAGGAGAAGGAGGAGAAAAGAGAAGAGGAGGAGAGGGAGGAGGAGGAGGAGAGGGAGAAGACAGGAAGGAGGAAAAGGAGAAGAAAAGGACGAGAAGGAGAGAAGGAGGAGAGGGAAAAGAAGGGAGGAGGAAGAGAGGGAGAAGAAAAAGAAGAGGAGGAGAGGAAGAAGGAGAGAGGAAGGAGGAAGAGGAGAAGAAAAGGAGAGGGGAGGGAAAGGAGAAAGAAGGATGATGAGAGGAAGAAGAGAGGAAGGAGGAAAGGAGAAAGGAAGAGGAGGAGAGGGAAAGGAGAAAGAAGGAAAAGGAGGAGAGGAAGAAGAGAGGAAGGAGCAAGAGGAGAAGAAGAAAAGGACGAGAAGGAAGGGAGGAGGAGAGGGAAAAGGAGAAAGAAGAGATGAGAGAAGAAGGGAGGAAGGAGGAAGAGGAGAAGAAGAGAAGAAAAGGAGAGTCGGTTGTCAAGCATCTGAATAATAAATCACGTGATCGTTGCAGTGATTTGCTTAACAACCAGAGCAAGGAAGTTTGTAAACTGGGGAGAAAACTCACTTAACAACTGCCTTTGTTAGCAACGGAAGTTTCACTCTCAGTTATGATTGTGAGTCATAATCATACTGCCTGTATTAGAGACTCCTAGGTTGCGAGGGGAAAAAAACCCCAAAATTTCTGGTCACCTCTCATATTTCATAGTTGATCTGTTCCATCCTTTGATTTCGGTAATCGAGAAACATTAGCGCCATCTGCTGGTCAAAAAGTAGTACTTTAGAAACTTAGCAACATGTATTTGGGGCTCCATTATGGCCATAAGTCGAGGACTACCTGCAAGTAAAATTGAATAGTTCAAAATAATAAAGAAGTTGAAAAAGAGAACAGAAACAAACGAACAAACCAATTCCAAGAGCCTTGGTGGCGCAGCAGATTAAAGTGCTATTAAGTAGCACCAGCTGCCTGCAATTACTGCAAGTTCGAATCTCACCAGGCTCAAGGTTGACTCAGCCTTCCATCCTTCTGAGGTAGGTAAAATGAGGACCCGGATTGTGGGGGCAATAAGCTGACTTTGTATAAAAAAAAGAACACCACTTGGGGTGTGGGGGCGAAAGCCCTACTAAGTAGGTATATGCACAAGTAGGAAGGCTATTGCTTAACGCATTGTAAGACACCCTGAGTCTCCGGAGAAGGGCGGCATATAAATTAAATTTTTTAAAAAATTCGAAGGACAGATTCGATGGAAAGCTGGGCTTTCTTCCACCATCTTCTTCCACATTAACAACAACCCTGTGAGGTATAGATAGATAGATAGGTACTCTGTCAAGATTGTTCCACATCTGTCTCATAAATAATAATTCCTTCTGCAGAGGAATTATTGAGTCTGTCATCTGCACCTCCATAACTGTCTGGTTTGGTTCTGCAACCCAACAAGACAGACAGAGACTTCAGAGGATAGTTAGAACTGCAGAAAAAAACATGGCTACCAACCTGCCTTCCATGGAGGATCTGTATACTGCACGAGTCAAAAAGAGGGCTGTGAAAATATCTACAGGCCCCTCGCATCCTGGACATAAACTGTTTCAACTCCTACCTTCAAAACGACGCTAGAGAGCACTGCACACCAGAACAACTAGACACAAGAGCAGTTTTTCCCCGAACGCCATCACTCTGTAGATAAATAATTCCCTCAACACTGTCAAACTATTCACTAATCTAGTGTTCACTAAACACTAATAGTGTTCACTAAACACTATTAACTATTCACTATTCACTAGTCTGCATTACTATTAATCTTCTTATCATTCCCACCACCCATCTCCTCCCACTTATGACTGTATGACTGTAATTTTGTTGCTTGTATCAGTGGTACCCTATGACTATCATTAAGTGTTGTACCTTATGATTCTTGATGAACATATCTTTTCTTTTATGTATACTGAGAGCATATGCACCAAAGACAAATTCCTTGTGTGGCCAATCACACTTGGCCAATAAAGAATTCTATTCTGTTCTGTTCTGTTCTGTTCTGTTCTGTTCTGTTCTGTTCTGTTCTCTATCTATCTATGACTATCATTAAGTGCTGTACCTTATGATTCTTGATGAACATATCTCTTCTTTTATGTACACTGAGAGCATATGCACCAAGACAAATTCCTTGTGTCCAATCACACTTGGCCAATAAAGAATTCTATTCTATTCTATTCTATTCTATTCTATTCTATTCTATTCTATTCTATTCTATTCTATTCTATTCTAAATGTGCAAGATGGATTCCCCTTCTCAATTCTCGTGTTCTTCACGTGTTGTACTCCCTCAACAGATAACCATCCAGAGAGACAGTGGTTTGGACGTCAGCTCCCCTAAACATGGGAAGATCGACCCAGACAACACCCCTCATGTCGGAGGAAACACCTGGGCTGGTGGGACAGGTACCAAATCATCTTTCGCTCCGGTGCACGTAGTTTCACCTTAATTTTTTGTGTGTAAAAGACAATTGGGTATGGGGTCCTTGGTGGTCCCTAGTGGCTTCCTTGCAGATGTTTCATTACCAAACTAGGTAACTTCATCAGTGCTAGAAGGGAGTGGGGTTTACCCAACTGGGAAATATCATTAGTGCTTCATTGATGATGTTACCCAGCTGGGTAATGAAACGTCTGGAAGAAAGCTCAGAGGGCACCAAGGACCCCTCATTTCAACCCTGAGCTGCAAAACATTGTCTTCTGTTGGTGCAGGTAGTCCTCGACTTAATGGCCACAATGGAGCCCAAAATTTCTGTTGCTAAGGGAGGCATTTGTTAAGTGGGTTTTGCCCCTTTCTACAATCTTTTTTTCCAGAGTTGTTAAGTGAATCTGGTTTTCCCGTTGACTTACCTATCAGAAGGTCGCAAAGAGGGGATCACGAGACCCTGGAGACACTGCGAGAGTCTGTTGCCAATCATCTGAATTTTGATCCCGTGACCATGGGGGGGGGGGGGGGAATGCTGCACTGGTCCTGTGAAAAACGGCCAAGTCATTTTTTTTCAGGGCTGCTGTGACTTCGACTCGTCACTAAATGAATTGTTGTAAGTCGAGGACTACCTATAACAATTCCATATAGCAAAGTCTCTTGAAAATCAATTCTCCGGTAGTTTCCTTGTTATGAAAGCATTAAGGTTCCCAGACCTTACTCCACATGGCCACCAGATGGCAACCAAGCCATGCAGAAAAATCTCACCCTTTTTGCTGCCACCTAGTGTTCATTCAGAATTTGCAGCCCTTGCCTAGTATGCAGATGAAATCATCAAGCGGCTTTCCACTCCTGGTCAAAAATGTTCCTTGGGATTCTTTTCCAGGTGGGAGAGACACCGCAGGCTTGGGGGGCAAAGGGGGTCCCTATAGACTGGACGCCGGTCACCAGGTGTACCAGATATCTCAAGCTGAGAAAGACGCCGTACCTGAAGAGGTGAAGAAAGCCGCCAGAGAGATGGGTGAAAAGGCCTTCAAGCAGAGGTGAGCCTCCGTGATTCTGTGTTTAGCATGTGCTTGCCTCCCCTTCGTTTAGTGCGGATGCTATCACATGCTCCAGGGGCTTCCTTCCTTCCTTCCTTTGTTCCCTCCATCCCTCCCTCCTTCCTTATATATATATATATCTGTCTATCCATTTGTCTGTCTGTCTGTCTATCTATCATCTGTCATCTCTTATCTGTCATCTGTCATCTATCTTCCATCTCTCTTCTATCAATCTATTTACCTATCTATCTATCTATATCTATCTATCTATCTGTCATCTGTCATCTATCTATAGCCATCTGTCATCTCTTATCTATCTATCTGTCATCTCTTCTCTCTCTCTCTCTCCTATCTGTCTGTCTGTCTGTCTGTCTGTCTGTCTGTCTATCTATCTATCATCTGTCATCTCTTATCTGTCATCTGTCATCTATCTTCCATCTCTCTTCTATCAATCTATTTATCTGTCTATCTATCTATCTATCTATCTATCTATCTATCTATCTATCTATCTCTATCTATCTATCTATCTATCTATCTATCTATCTATCTATCTATCTATCTATCTATCTATCTATCATCTGTCATCTCTTATCTGTCATCTGCATCTATCTTCCATCTCTCTCCTATCTATCTATCTATCTGTCTGTCTGTCTGTCTGTCTGTCTGTCTATCTATCTATCATCTGTCATCTCTTATCTGTCATCTGCATCTATCTTCCATCTCTCTTCTATCAATCTATTTACCTATCGATCTATCGATCTATCGATCTATCGATCTATCTATCTATCTATCTATCTATCTATCTATCTATCTATCTATCTATCATCTATCTATAGCCATCTGTCATCTCTTATCTATCTATCTGTCATCTCTTCTCTCTCTCTCTCCTATCTATCTATCTATCTGTCTGTCTGTCTGTCTGTCTGTCTATCTATCTATCATCTATCTATAGCCATCTGTCATCTCTTACCTATCTATCTGTCATCTCTTCTCTCTCTCTCTCTCTCCCATCTATTTATCTATCTATCATCTATCATCTATCTCCATCTTTCATCTCTTATCTATCTTCCACCTCTTCTCTATCTCCATATCTGTCTACTATCTATCTATCTATCTATCTATTTATTTATCTATCTAACTATTATTTCTCATCTATCTATCTTCCATCTCTTCTCTCTCTCTCTCTCTCATCTCTATCTGTCTATCTAATCTCTCTGTCATCTTTCATCTGTCTGTTTGTCTATCTATCTATCATTTATCATCTATCTACCTTTATTGTTTTTACAAATAACTCAAGGCCAATAACTATGTATCTATCCATCATATGTCTCTATCTATCAGTCTGTCTGACAACCTGTCTGTCTCCACCTGTCTATCATCTGCCTGTCTCCCACCTTTATTGTTTTTACAAATAACTGAAGGCCAATAACTCTATGTATGTATCTATCATATGTGTGTCTGACTGTCTACCGGTATCTATCCACTGTATCCCACCTATGTTGTTTTTACAAACAATCCAAGGCGGCCAACATCCCCTCAACACACCTTCCTCTTCCTCTTTTCCCCACAACAACCACCCACCCTGTGAGGTGGGCTGGGCTGAGAGTCAGCGACGGCCCAAGATTCCCCCCACCCCACCCCCCTTGGTTTCATAGCTAAGGTGGGACTTGAACTCCCGGTCTCCTGCTTTCTATCCTGGTGCCTTAACCACTGGACCAAACTGGCTCCCTTCCCTTCGGAGGTCAGACTCGGTTGCATTCCTCACGCAACCTGATCGATGCGCGCAGCGAAATGCCGCCATGTGCAAGACATTAAGGACAAAGGCTGTGAGTCACAACAAGCAGCGGAATAAGCCAGTCTGGCCTTCTGAAGCTCCCTGTAAGGGGACACCAGTGAGGCCCACTTTCTGGCCCTTACTGGGAGGGTTCCCTAATTCGATTACTGCGATAGCGGAGGAAGAATGAGTTCCAGTTGTGAGGACAGAGGCCCAGGACAGGTTGCTATGGGGGGCGGGTATTCCTCTCCCCTCGGACCCTGATTTCTGCAAAGAATAACAAGGAAGAAACCCACTTATCCTGGAGACGAAAACAGATGAAGAACGGTGGCATTTTCACCTTCTCAATTCTCCTGTTTATTTACTTCCTTTTTTAGTTTATTTACCTACTTTAGAATAGAATAGAATCACAGAGTTGGAAGGGGCCTTGGAGGTCTTCTAGTCCAACCCCCTGCTTAGGCAGGAAACCCTACAACCACTTCAGACAAATGGATCTCCAACCTCTTCTTAAAAACTTCCAGTGTTGGAGCATTCGCAACTTCTGGAGGCAAGTTGTTCCACGGATTAATTGTTCAGGGAATTTCTCCTTAGTTCTTGGTTGCTTCTCTCCTTCCACCAGTTTGGACCAGTTTGTAAGAACCTGTAGTAAAACCGGCGGGAGGATGTCATCATCGGCAATCTGCATCGGCAATCTAATGGGTGACATTAGACCCTGGATAAGCTGGACCTGCTCTGGAGCTTTCTGGTCCCAGCACCACCTCCCCCTTTAGAGACCCATGTATTGCAAGCCATCCTCGACTTACAATAGTTTGCTTAGGGACCGTTCAAAGTTACAACAGCACGGAAAAAACGGATTGTATTATGACCGTTTTCCACACTTATGACAATTGCACCATCCCCATGGTGACGTGATTTATATCCAGATCAGTGGTGAAATCTAAAATTTGTTACTACCAGTTTTGTGGGCATGGCTTGTGTGGGGGAGGGGTGGTAATGTGACTGGCTGGGCATGGCCACCTTTTTTTAAAAAAACTTTTAAAAGCATTTTTTCTACAACCTCCTCGGCTGAAAAGGTTGTAAAAAAAATGCATTTAAGAGCCTCTGACGATCCCAGCTGACTTGCCTGATCGGCAAAGGCTTTTTTTTTTCTTTTAAAAACATTTTTTCTACTATCTCTTCGGGCGAAGAGATTATAGAAAAAATGCTTTTAAAAGCCTCTGATGATCCCAGCTAAATTGCCTGATCGTCAGAGGCTTTTTTTTTTTTTACTTTTAAAAGCATTTTTTCTACAACCTCTTCGGCCGAAGTGGTTGTAAAAAAAATGCTTTTAAAAGCCTCTGACGATCCCAGCTGACTTGCCTGATCGGCAGAGGCTTTTTTTTCTTTTAAAAACATTTTTTCTGCAAACTCTTCGGCCAAAGAGGTTGTAGAAAAAAATGCTTTTAAAAGCCTCTGACGATCCCAGCTGAGCTGCACGATCATCAGAGGCTTTTTTTTTTAACTTTTCAAAGCATTTTAGAGGTTTTAGAAAAAATGCTTTTACATTTTTTTTAAAAAAAGCCTCTGATGATCGTGCGGCTCAGCTGGGCATGGGGGGGGGAGCAGAGATTTTTGCTACCGGTTTTCCAAACCACCCACCTCTGTCGCTTCTGGATCGGGCGATCCGGTCCGAACCGGGAGCATTTCACCCCTGATCCAGACGCTTGGCAACTGCTTCATATTTATGACAGTTGCAGTGTCCCAGTGTTAATTTTATGACCTTGTGACTCCAGCTTCCCCTGTGCCTTAGCTTGGCAGAAGCTCAGAAAAGGAAATTGCCTGACCCCAGGACGCTGCGAGTGTCATAAATATGAGTCAGTGGCCAAAGCGTCTGAATTTTTATCAATTGACCACAACGGTCGTAAGTGTGGAAAACGGTCACAAGTTACTTTTCCAGTGCTTTTGTCCCTCCACAAATGGTTGTACGTTGAGTGTTGTACTTCATATTGCGTTGTCCTGCATTAAAGAAGTTTTCTAGCTTTAGATAGTTCTACATAAAAGAACCAGTTTTAACTCACTTCCGTATTGGTTTGCTTCAGATTAAAAGAGATCCAGATGAGTGAATACGATGCATCGACCTACGAAAGATTTTCTGGAGCTGTTCGGAGACAGGTGCAGTCCCTCCGGATTATTCTGGACAATTTACAGGTAATAATTTTGATAACGGATCCCTGCTTTGTTTGTTTTTTTCTCTTCTCTTGTCCTCCAGGCTGCCTTAACTGTGCTTTAAGAAACCATGTTATCTTCGTGTTCTCAGCAAGAGAAATTTTTTCACTAAATCCAGAACGCTGCCGAGATCCGTCGGAGTGCTTCATCGACAATATCCTTGGGGGAGGTTCCGCTTGAAATTTTCCAGCGATGGTCGCTTAACCAAATGGGGTTTGTTATATGCACTATCACACGATACAACGTGGTGGAGAACAGGTGACAAATAGATAAATGAATCTCATTCATATTGGTCTTAAAGCTGTTGTGAGGATTACAGGCTGAACACCAGACTCCGAGTAAGTTGTCTGCTAATCAAGAAGAATATTTGTAGTTTAGGGGTCCTTGGTGGTGCTTGGTTCTTTTTTATTACATCATCATCTACGTGGGACTCCCCTTGAAGGGCACCCGGAGGCTCCAACTGGTCCAGAATGCGGCCGCACGGGTGATTATGGGTATGACTCGATGCACCCATGTGACACCTCTCCTGTGCGAGCTACACTGGCTCCCAGTGGTCTTCTGGGTGCAGCTCAAGGTGTTGGTTACCATCTTTAAAGAGCTCCATGGCTTGGGCCCGGATACTTAAGGGATCCCCTTCTGCCACCAATAGCCTCCCACCAACCAACACGCTCCCACAGAGAGGGGCTCTTCAGGGTGCCGTCGGCAAAACAACGTAGGCTGGTGACCCCCCAGGGGGAGACTCTTCTCTGTGGGGGCACCCGCCCTTTGGAATGAACTATCCCGTGGGATACATACGATTCCCGATCTCTGTACTTTTCGCCAGGCCCTCAAGACCTTGTTATTTCACCAGGCTGGCCTGGCTGACTAAAAATTCGGACGGGGTATTTTAAATTATGGGTTTTGAACTAAGAAGGCCAAGATTTGTTTAATTTTATTTTAAATGGGTTTTTAAATGTAGGATTTATTGTCTTTTTATCCCGGCTGTACACCGCCTTGAGTCCCTCGGGAGAAGGGCGGTATATAAATCCAATAAATCTAAATCTAAATCTAAATCATCTAAATCTAAATCTAAATCTAAATCTAAAAGGGAGAAGGAGGAGGATTGTGAGGTCCTTGGTGCTCTCTGAGATTGAATGTTTGCTGATAGACATTTCATTACCCAAACTAGGTTGCATCATCAGTGCGAAAAGTTGTGTTGGGTTTGCAGAGAGGAGGAGGAGGAGGAGGAGGTGAGGGTGGCAGTCCTTGACGCTCTCTGAGCTTTTTTTTTTCTTGCAAACGTTTTATTACCCAACTAGGGAACATCATCAGTGCTAGAAGGGAAGAGGAGGAGACAAGAAAAGTCGCAGAATGAAACAAAAGTCACTTAACACTTAGAAACATATATTTTGGGTCCTCAATGATGGTTGCAAGTGTAACAGAGTCGGAAGGGACCTTAGAGGTCTTCTAGTCCAACCCCCTGCTTAGGCAGTAAGCCCTACACCACTTCAGACAAATGGTTGTCCAACCTCTTCTTAAAAGCTTCCAGTGTTGGAGCATTTACAACTTCTGGTGGCAAGCAGTTCCACTGGTTAATTGTCCTCATTGTTAGGAAATTTCTCCTTAGTTCCAAGTTGCTTGTCTCCTTGATTAAGTTTCCACCCATGGCTTCTTGTCCTGCCTTCAGATGCTTTGGGGAATAGCTTGACTCCCTCTTCTTTGTGGCAGCCCCTGAGATACTAGAATGCTGCTATCATGTCTCCCCTGGCCCTTCCTTTCATTAAACAAGACATACCCAGTTCCTGCAACCGTTCTTCATATGTTTTAGCCTCCAGTCCTCCACCCACCACCTCAAGGATTGATGTTCTCTTCTCTGACTTCTCTTCTCAATTCCGGGAACTTGTTACCTGCTCTGTTTTACTCTCCGAGCAAAACACTCGGGAGTCCTTAATATTCAAACTCCTTCCTCTCACCTGCACAGTGGACCCACCCCCCCTCTTCTTGGGGGCAGCCCCTCAAATATTGGGAGACTGCTGTCGTGTCACCCCTTAGCCCTCCTCTCTCTTAAACTAGACAGCCCTTAAGCTGGACACTTCATTAAACTTGACCATTGCCAGGCCGAGTCTGCTACATCCGGACCTCGTCCGTTGTGAGTCCATCACAAACCTTTGCAGCATTATCAGCAAAGGACGTACATCCGTCCTTCCTCCCGACTAACAAAGGGCTGTTTAGAGTTCAAGGGGAAAGTGGCTTCCTGGGGTTGCATTGTCTTCCTAGGAAGTGTGCGACAAGATCATTCCCTGCTGCCCATAACACAAAGACAATGAAGAGGCTAGCTTTTGACCTAAACCATTGTTTATTTGATGTCTGGGCTGGGGGAAGGAGAGTTCGGGATCCCTACCTCTTTTCCTATCCAACGGCGGCTGGGACCGCGTTGTATCTGCTGTGTTGCTGCGTCTTGCAGAAGTTCCCAGGTTTCAACTTAGGTCTTCAAAGAAAACCAAAGAGAAGAACGAAACGTGGAAGGCATGTCCTGCTGGCTTTCCGATGCACTCATTGTGATCTGTGTGTGTGTGGGTGGGTGGGTGTGTTTGTGGATGGGTGTGGGTGTGTTGTTCCATCCCTGTCGTGAGGGGCAGAGCTGAGGCCTGGTTAGATAGTGTCCTCAACACAATGGGCAAAGTCTGGAAGACAATGGAGGACAGGAATCCTGGCCACCAAAAGAGAAGAGAGGACTCCTTGGAGAAGACCCTGGTTGAGAAAGATGGAAGGCCAAAGGAGAAGGGGACGGCAGAGGATGAGATGGTTAGATAGGGTCATCAACGCAATGGGCAAACTCCAGGAGACAATGGAGGACAAGGAATCCTGTCCTCCACTGGCCACCAAATGAGAAGAGAGGTCTCCTTGGAGAAGACCCTGAAGTTGAGACAGATGGAAAGCCTAAGGAGAAGACAACAGCTAAGGATGAGGTAGTTAGATGGTGTCATCAACATAGTGAATATGAATTTGTGCAAACTCCAGGAGTTAGTAAAGCACAGGAGGGCCTGAAGTGTTGTAGTCCATGGGGAACAGGAAGAGTTGGACACGACTTAGTGACTAACCAACATAGTCCCACAAGTGACTAGAAGGAGAGGTCCATGGGAGAGGGTTAAAAAAACTCCAAATGGGGACCGCATCCTTTTTAATGTGCAAAACCTTCTATAGATATCCCTGAAGCAGAAGCTCACTGGGGTTTTGGGTTCTTTGTGAAGAGAACTTCATTCATCATCTTAGTAGCACCTGGAAAAAAAGTGTACTTCCCAGGGGGTATTCCTTTAGTTTTGTTTTCAACATCAATGCTTGCTGCAAATGTAATTCCAAAAGTTTACTATTTAATTGCAGAGCTGATTTGATAGATGGCAAAATGTAATATAGATAGAGAGGTGGGGGGATGGATAGAGAGAGAGAGAGATAGAATTGATAAATGATTGATAGATAGATAGATAGATAGATAGATAGATAGATAGATAGATAGATAGATAGATAGATAGATAGATAGACAGACAGACAGACAGACAGACAGACAGACGGTAGGTAGGTAGATAGATAGATAGATAGATAGATAGATAGATAGATAGATAGATAGATAGATATAGATGATAGATATAGATGATAGATAGACAGACAGACAGATGGTAGGTAGGTAGGTAGGTAGGTAGATAGATAGATAGATAGATAGATAGATAGATAGATAGATAGATAGATATAGATGATAGATATAGATGATAGATAGACAGACAGATGGTAGGTAGGTAGGTAGGTAGGTAGATAAATAGATAGATAGATAGATATAGATGATAGATATAGATGATAGATAGATAGACAGACAGATGGTAGGTAGGTAGGTAGGTAGATAGATAGATAGATAGATAGATAGATAGATAGATAGATAGATAGATAGATAGATATAGATGATAGATATAGATGATAGATAGACAGACAGACAGATGGTAGGTAGGTAGGTAGGTAGGTAGGTAGGTAGGTAGGTAGATAGATAGATGATAGATAGATAGATATAGATGATAGATATAGATGATAGATAGATAGACAGATGGTAGGTAGGTAGGTAGGTAGGTAGGTAGGTAGATATAGATGATAGATATAGATGATAGATAGACAGATGGTAGGTAGGTAGGTAGGTAGGTAGATAGATATAGATGATAGATATAGATGATAGATAGACAGACAGATGGTAGGTAGGTAGGTAGGTAGGTAGATAGATAGATGATAGATAGATAGATATAGATGATAGACAGACAGACAGACAGACAGATGGTAGGTAGGTAGGTAGGTAGGTAGATAGATAGATAGATAGATAGATAGATAGATAGATAGATAGATAGATAGATAGATAGATAGATAGATATAGATGATAGATAGACAGACAGACAGACAGATGGTAGGTAGGTAGGTAGGTAGATAGATATGATAAATATGATAGATAGATGAGACAGACAGACAGAGATTTAGATATAGATATATAGATATATATAATGAGATAATCTACGAAAACATAATGAGATATATAGATACACACACATACACACAAACACAGAGTTTGAAAGACCAAATAGTAAATCCCATTTCTTTTTCTCCATGATCATAATGGAGGGCAATTCAGTGTACTTTGGGTGAACCTGAAATGCCTTCACCTCCTATAATTATTTGCTTCCCTTCGTCTGTCTTTCAGCCACAAATCACCAGGTTTCGAAGGCTCAGAATCTCTGCACGTTACATGGATTGTTCCATGCTCCTGTTCCATATACGTCACTCCTCGTGAATTTGCTTAGCTCAGGTTTTTGTTTGTTCAAATGGGATTTATTGATTCGGCAAACCCCGTTCGTCAGCGTGCTGGAATTACACCGGTTGTCAAAAATAAGTCTTTGATTAAATTCTAGCATTTCACGGTCCATTTCCCAGGCAAAATCTGGAGACTGAAATAGAAGGTGTTTTATCAACGTAGACAAATATTGTTCTTCCTTTGATGGACAGACCTGTCCGTTCATGCTTTAGTTCTAAGAACTTGTGCCAAGGCTGATTGTAGAAGTTGGAGGAGAAATTCCTTTCGCCCGTTCAGCGAAAATACACCATTAAAACAAATAGAATGTAGGCTTAAAGGTGGTTATAATGTTGACTGGTGGCCCCCAGGGGGAGAGCCTTCTCTGTGGGGGCACCTACCATCTGGAACAAGCTCCCACCTGAATTACGGAGGATCCTGGATCTGCGCACTTTCCGCCGTGCCCTTAAAACATTCTTATTTAAGCAGGCGGGCCTGGCCTAATTTTCCCTTTTTAATTTTTTTTTTCAAATCTATCCTAAATTGGGTGTTTTAAATGATTGGGCCAAAATATTTATTATATTCTAAATGTTTTTTAACATTCGTATTATATGCATTTCATCTGACTGTTCACCGCCCTGAGTCCTTCGAGAATAGGGTGGTATATAAATTTAATAAAATAAATAAATAATGATATTTTATTCCTCCAAAGGCCAAAGGGAAGGAAAGGCAGTGGTTAAGACATCAAGCAGTTGGAGAACTGGACGATGCCAAGATCATCGATAGTCTGACCGGAGAAAAATCCATCTACAAGCGACGTGGAGAACTTGACCCACAAGTAAGTTAAATGTTATAAACAAGCTTGTCGGCCAATTATTTTTCTGGGTTCTGTGTGTAATTTCACTGAAGAAAGTCACATCACCGGGAAAATTAACCTCTTCTCAAGCCTCCCCTGGGTCCATGCTTGTGTTGCAAATGCTGATGGCCTCTCCAGCCACAATCATGAATAGCTTCTGGAAATTTCCCCAGCTAAGCTCCAGTAGGCCGAGATGATAAACTGACATAGCTAAAGATAAAGTTCCCCTTGCACATCTGTGCTAGTCGTTCCCTACTCTAGGGGGCGGTGCTCATCTCCGTTTCAAAGCTGAAGAGCCAGCGCTGTCCGAAGACGTCTCCGTGGTCAAGTGGCTGACATGACTCAACGCCAAAGGCGCATGGAACGCTGTTCCCTTCCCACCAAAGGGGGTCCCTATTTTTCTCCTTGCATTTTTTACGTGCTTTCGAACTGCTGGGTTGGCAGAAGTCATGGCATAAATCACGATGCCTATCATAGTTTGTTTTCATGGTTTCTTAGCGACATGGGTCACACAACATGGACTGCATTTCTGTCCCTGCTGGTGTGCATCTGAGGTTTGGTGCCGGTCTAATCAGGGTTGGTGATGTATGTGATGGGTTTTGGGTTTTTAATGCAGCGTTGGCTACTTTTAAGACCTGTGGGCTTCAACTTTAGTCCACGCTGGATGGGGAATTCTGGGAGTTGAAGTCCACACGTCATAAATTGGGAAACATCATTCTCTATCACAGTGATGGCTAACCTTTTCCGAACCAAGTGTCCAAACCACGTATGCGTGTACAAATGCACACGCGTGTGCCCAATCCCCCAAAATGCAAGGTGTGCAAGAGTCCCCGGCATGCGCCCCGCCCCCTATGCATGCACATGTGGTCCTCTGCGTGGCCCCTTCCTTGCGCCCCATTCCCCATGCACGTGCATGAACCCCCACACGTCCAATGCACAGGCAGCTCCCCATGCACCTTCGCACCCATCCTGTCCCCTGCGCATGCATGCACGCCCCTCCCCCCTAGTGCCCTGCCCCCTGTGCATGCACAGCAGAGACCCGAAGATGAGCTGGGTGGCTGGAGGCGCGCACACATGCATGCACAGCGCAGCTGAACTAGGGAGGGCGACGGCTCACGTGCCCCCAGAAAGGGCGCTGCGTGCCACCTCTGGCCCACGTGCCACAGTTTCGCTATCACGGCTATATCAGATGGTTCCATACTGTTGCTTCTAGGCATTTGGGTCTTGGCTGGGGAATTCTGGGACTTGAAGTCCGCACGTCCTAAGTGGAGAAACGGTGCTCTAATCAGATGCGTCCATAGTAGGGGTGAAATCTAAAATTTGTTACTACCGGTTCTATGGGGGTGGTTTGGTGGTGGTGGGAGGTAATGTAACTGGGTGGACCTGGCCAGTTTTTTTTTTTATTATTATTATTTTTAAAACCATTTTTTCTACAACCTCTTCAGCGAAGAGGTTGTAAAAAAATGCTCTCAAAAGGCTCTGACGATCCCAGCTGAGTTGCCTGATCGGCAGAGGCTTTTTTTCTTTTAAATGGCTCTACTGTTCAGGCAACTCAGCTGGGATCGTCAGAAACATTTTTTTTTAAAAAGGATTTTTTTTCTTTTAAATGCCTCTGACGATCCCAGCTGAGTTGCCTGATCAGCAGAGACTTTTTTTCTTTTAAATGCCTCTGACAATCCCAGCTGAGTTGCCTGATTGGCAGAGACTTTTTTTTCTTTTAAATGCCTCTGCTGATCAAGCAACTCAGCTTGGATCATCAGAGGCATTTAAAAGAAAAAAAGAGTTTTTTTTCTTTTAAAAGCCTTTGATGATCCCAGCTGAGCTGCGCAATCATCAGAAGCTTTTTTTTTTACTTTTAAAAGCATTTTTTCAACCGAAGAGGTTGTAGAAAAAATGCTTTTAAAAGTAAAAAAAGAAAAGCCTCTGATGATTGTGTGGGTCAGCTGGCCATTGGGAGGGGGGGGGGCAGGCATTTTTGCTACCGGTTCTCCCAAACTACCTGCCTCCATCGCTACCGGATCGGGCGATCCGGTCCGAACCGGGAGCATTTCACCCTTGGTCCATAAATGTCGCTTCTGGACATTTGGTTCTTGGCTGGGGAATTCTGGGACTTGAAGTCCGCACGTCCTAAGTGGAGAAACACCGCTCCAATCAGATGGGTCCATAGATGTTGCTTCTGGACCTTGGCACCAGTGGACATGTCATTTTTTTTATTATTATCATCTATTTCCTCTATTCCTCTAAAGCTCGGAAGTCCACAGCAGAAATGCAAGCGCCTCTCCCTGGTGGTGGATGTCTCCGGGAGCATGTACCGCTTCAACGGCGTCGACCGACGGCTGGAGCGATCCATGGAAGCCGTTTGCATGGTGATGGAAGCCTTTGAGAATTACGAGCAGAAATTTAAGGTGACTCTCAAGAGGGAACCAGATTCAACACCAGTCATGGGTGCATAAGTTGGTCTCACAACTCAGGCACAAGATGGATCTCACAAAGCCTCAGAATGGATTAGATCTTTGACGAGCAGACTAGTGTTTTAGGTTTTAAATTTGAACGGAGGTAGTCCTTGACTTACGACCGCAAAACTTCTGTTGGCTAAGCAAGACCTACTTTACGGCTTTTCTTGCCACATTTGTTAAGCGAATCACTATAGTCGTTAAATAAGCAACCCAGTCGTTAAATGAATCTGGCTTCCCTGCTGACTTTGCTTATTCAGAAGGTCGCAAAAGGGAGATCACATCACACACACACACACACACACACGGACTCTGCAACCGTCATAAGTATGAGTCAATTGTTAAGACTCAGAATTTTGATCACGGGACCGGGGGGAATGCAGCTACAGTTGTAAGGGTGAAAAATGGTAAGTCACCTTTTTTTTCCCAGTGCCGTTGTAACCTTGGTCACTAAATGGAACGGTTGTAAATCGAGGATTTACCTGTATGCAATTTGTCATGTTAGCAACGAAACTTTCCCTCCAGAAGAATCAACGGTGGTGGTGAGGTAGAGAGTGAAAACTAGGCTGTAAAAGTGTAACCTCGGATCCTTTCATGATGGCAACGGATCTCTTGGCTTGAAGATGTCGCTTCTGTATCTTTTTGCTCCAATCTTTTTTTTCCCCAATGCAGTACAACATCCTCGGCCACTCGGGAGACGGATTCAACATTGCCCTGGTACCCAACGACAAAGTGCCAAAGAACAATCAGCAAAGGCTAGAGATTCTAAAGGTAACGTTTTTAATTTCATGAAATGTTTTTTTAAGTTTAGCGCAACAGATTTCCAATTGTTCCTATTCCAGGAGAGAGAAGAACAGTTGATGGAACTGGGTATGTCTAACTTTAATGAAAAGAAGGACCAGGGGAGACATGATAGCAGTCTTCCAATATCTCAGGGGCTGCCCCAAAGAAGAGGGAATCAAGCTATTCTCCAAAGCCCCTGAAGGCAGGACAAGAAGCAACGGGTGGAAACTCATCAAGGAGAGAAGCCACCTGGAACTAAGGAGAAATTCCCTGAAAGTGAGAACAATTAATCAGTAGAACTGCTTGCCTCCAGAAGTTGTGAATGCTCCAACATTGGGAGTTTTTAAGAAGAGATTGGATAACCATTTGCCTGATGTGGTGGAGGGTTTCCTGCCTAAGCAGGGGGATGGACTAGAAGACCTCCAAGGTCCCTTCCAACTCTGTTATTCTCTTCTCTTCTCTTCTCTTCTCTTCTCTTCTCTTCTCTTCTCTTCTCTTCTCTTCTCTTCTCTTCTCTTCTCTTCCCTTCCCTTCCCTTCCCTTCCCTTCCCTTCCCTTCCCTTCCCTTCCCTTCCCTTCCCTTCCATTCTATTTTATTCCTTTTCATTCCATTCCATTCTTTCTAATTCTATTATATTGTTCTGTTTCATTATTTCTTATTCTATTCTGTTCCGTTCCGTTCCGTTCTGTTCTGTTCTGTTCTGTTTGTTTTTTTCAAAAGACACCTCTTGATTTTTCCTTTGCTTCCCCTCCAAGGAGCTGAAGAAGCTTCTTGGATGAGAAGTGAAACGTTTTCAAAGGAGAGGAAAAAAAGTCCCGTTGCCTGTTTCATGAAAAGCCCCTTCGGGATAAGATTGTTGTTGTTCTCACCAGCGAAGTCGATTAACTGAGCGGTTTTCTTTTTCTTTCCACGGAGACCAAAATAGCTCCGTCCCCGTCAGGCTGTCGGTCCTCCTTTCCTTCTCCGCTCCTTACCTTGACCTAATTCCCTCGAGAGCAGCCTTGAGCAGATAATGTCACCTTAATACTTGGATTAAGCGCCTTCACGAGCATAAATAAACATAAACGCCTTAATACCCTGAGCAGATCGTCATGCTGTTCGGGTAACGATCGCTAAAGAGGGGACAATTTTATCTCTGCTAGGGACAAGTAGTCCTCGTCTTACGACCGCAACTGAGCCCAAAATTTACTTTGCTAAGTGAGAAATGGGTTAAGGGAGTATGGCTCCACTCCACGACTTTCTGTTGCCACAGTTGTTAAGCAAATCCATGCAGTTGTTAAGTTAGTAACACTTAGGGTTAATCCGGCTTCCCCCATTGGCTTTGCTTGTTGGAAGGTCGCAAAACGGGATCACGTGATGACCCCGGGATACGGCAACCATCATAAATGCGAGTCAGTCGCCAAGCGGCTGAATTTTGAATTACACGACTCCAGGGATGCGGCAACGGTAAGCTTAGTCGTAAGTCCATTTTTTTCATAGCTGGTGTAACTTCAAACGGTCACTAAATGAACCGTTGTAAGTTGAAGACTACCTGCCTTGAACATCAAGCACGGGCTTGGGTTTGAAGGGTGTCAGATCACACAGGTACATAGAATAGAACAGAATAGAATAGGGTAGGATAGGGTAGGGTGGGTTGGGTTGGGTTGGGTTGGGTTGGGTTGGGTTGGGTTGGGTTGGGTTGGGTTGGGTTGGGTTGAGTTGAGTTGAGTTGAGTTGAGTTGAGTTGAGTTGAGTTGAGTTGAGTTGAGTTGAGTTGAGTTGAGTTGAGTTGAGTTGAGTTGAGTTGAGTTGAGTTGAGTTGAGTTGAGTTGAATTGAATTGAATTCATTATTGGCCAAGTGTGATTGGACACACAAGGAATTTGTCTTGGTGCATATGCTCTCAGTACATAAAAGAAAAGATACGTTCGTCAAGAATCATAAGGTGCAACACTTAATAATAGTCATAGATAGAATAGAATAGAATAGAATAGAGTAGAGTAGAGTAGAGTAGAGTAGAATAGAATAGAATAGAATAGAATAGAATAGAATAGAATAGAATAGAATAGAATAGAATAGAATAGAATAGAATAGAATAGAATAGAATAGAATAGAATAGAATAGCAGAGTTGGAAGGGACCTTGGAGGTCTTCTAGTTCAGCCCCCTGCTTTATCAGGAGACCCTCTACCATTTGACAAGTGACAGACTCTTCTTAAAAACCTCCAGTGATGGAGCCCCCACAGTTTCTGGTAGCAAGCTGTTCCACTGGTTAATTGTCCTCGCTGTTGGGAAGTTTCTCCTTCATTCCAGGTTGCTTCTCTCCTTGATGAGTTTCCAGCCATTGTTCCTTGTCCTGCCCTCAGGTGCTTTGGAGAATAATTTGACCCCCTCTTCTTTGTGGCAGCCCCTCCAGTATTTTAATACTGCTATCATGTCGCCCTTAATTCTTCTTTTCTCTAGACTAGCCAAGCCCAAATCCTGCAGCCGTTCTTCGTATGTCTTAGTCTCCAGGCCTTTGATCGTCTTAGTTGCTCTTCTCTCAACTTTTTCCCAAAGTCTCAACAATCTTTTTGCAGTACGGGGACCAAACTCGGTTGCAATATTCCAGCTGTGGCCTTACTGAAACTTCACGTGATCTTGATTCTATGCCTCTCGTTTATATAACGCAGGATTTGTTATCATCTCATGTATGTCTCGCCAGGTTATGCACGCCCACGCTCAGTTCTGCATGAGCGGAGACCACACCCTGGAAGGAACCGAGCACGCCATTCGGGAGATCGCCAAAGACGACGCCGACAAATATTTCGTCATCGTCTTAAGCGACGCCAACCTGGAGCGGTACGGCATCCCGCCCGCCAGATTTGCACAGGCCTTGACGATCGACCCCAAAGTCAACGCTTTCGCCATATTCATTGGGTCCTTGGGGGATCAAGCCGACAGGTAAGCTGGAGACCCCTAAGCTCAGGAGGAACCGAAAGAAAGCCATGGTGGGATTTTTAGGCAAATCTTCACAAGATCCCATTCCTTTGTAGAATAGGGTGGGTGGGGAGATCCCTCTGTCTTGTCCTTCTCCCAGGTATACAGGTGGTAAGTATGGAACTAGGAACTCTTGTGAGCCCAGCCCACTTAGTGAATATTAAATGCAAAACAGTTCCAAAAAACAAACAGATTTTATTAAAACAGCTGAGAATTAACTCATTCTCAGCGTATACTAAATTAAATGAAAGCAAAGTCCTCAAAACACCAGTCTTTAGTTTATCTCTGACCTTGGAATCATTAGGCAAACTGCCAAAGGGTTTTTTGGCAACAATTCAGGAACAGAAATAACTACAGCCAAGTAAGAAGCAATTCTCTCAACGGTTGATTTCCGGCAAAGAGGCCATGAGATGTTGCTGGTTTTTTAAGCCTTATGGGAGGGGCCAATAATCTCTTGGCCCTACTCCCGAGTCGTCTCTTTGTTTTAGCTGCTCTTGCCTTCTGGCAGCTCTTCTCATGCGTGCACTAGGAACAGGCTCCTCCTGTTCCTCTGCCTCTCTGCTGTCAGCCTCTGGAGGCTCCGAAATCCGCACATCACTCCTCAATGGCCCTGGCCCCATCTCTGCCTCCGACGCAGAGCCCTCACCGGGCCTTCCCCAGCCTCCAGGACTGGCCCATGTTTTTCCTCAGCCTCATCGCTGTCCACCTCCGCTGGCTGCTGGAGGACCACAAGAGGGACTAGGTGTGTCTGGCCTAATGAAGAGAAGGATAAGAGGTGGCATGATATCAGCCTTCCAGTAACCAAGAGGATTAAAACGACTAAAATATATGAAGAGGAGTTGCAGGATTTGGGTATGGCCAGTCTAGAGAAAAGAAGGACTAAGGGGGACATGATATCCGTGAAGGACTGCTACAAAGAAGTAGCCTTCATAGTCAATAAAAGAGTAGGAAAAACAATACTGGGATACAATCCCCAAAATGAGAATGATCTCCGTTCGAATCCAAGGCAAACCATTCAATGCCAGGTAGTCCAAGTCTATGGCCCAACCACTGGTGCTGAAGAGGATGAAATTGACCGGTTCTATGAAGCCCTACAGCACCTTATAGAATTAACACCAAAAAACAATGTCCTTATCATCATGGGGGATTGGAATGCTAAAGTAGGAAGCCAAAAGATAACCGGAATAAGAGGCAATTTTGGCCTTGGAGTACAAAATGAAGTAGGATACAGGCTGATAGAATTCTGTCAAGAGAATACGATGGTCATAGCAAACACTCTTTTCCAACAACCCAAGAGACGACTCTACACATGGACATCACCAGATGGTCAACACGGAAATCAGACTGATTCCACAGCCAAAGATGGAGAAGCTGTATACAGTCAGTAAAAACAAGACCAGGAGCTGACTGCGGCTCAGATCATGAGCTCCAGAGGATGGTAGAGGACAGGAAGGCCTGGAGGAACGTTGTCCATGGGGTCGCGATGGGTCAGACACAACTTCGCAACTAACAACAACAAGAAAGAAGGGGGGGTCATTTATTCTCCAAAGCAGCAGAAGACAAGAAACAATGGATGGAAAGTAAGAAGTAATCTGGAATTAAGGAGAAACTTCCTAACAGGATAATTAACCAATGGAATGGCTTGCTACCAGGAGTTGTGGGTGCTCCATCACTGGATGTTTTTAAGAATAATCTAGACCCGTGAAGGCGAACCTATGGTGGCACACGGAGCCATATTGATGGGCACGCGAGCTCAGCACCGGCACATATCTGCGCGCTGGCCAACTGGTTTTTGGGCCTTCTGGGACCACTGGAAGTAGGGAAACAGGCACAAGGAGGGCCTGGGGGTGGGGTAGGGAAGGCTGTTTTCAACCTCCCCAGGCTCCTAGAAAGGCTCCGGAGGCTGGGGAGAGCAAAAAAACAGACCTACTGGGCTCGCCATGCCATCATGTGCCAAAAGCAGGGGGAGCTCGGATGAGGGGTCACACATGCACAGGGGGTGGAGTTATGGGTGTGGGCACACGTGCATGGAATTATGGGTGTGGGCACGCGTGACACACACACATACACACACCCGTGCGAGATCCTTGCTTTTGGCACGCGATGGCAAAAAGGTTAGCCATCACTGGTCCAGACAGTCACTGGTCTGGAATGGTAAAAAGTTGGAGTAGAAGACCTCGCTTCCACCTCTATTCTGATCGATCGATAGTACTTACGGAGATTGTCAATCATCCAGGTCAGGGTTGTCGCAAAGGCGCTGAAAAGCCATGAAAGGAAGATCCAAGCTGGAACAGAGAATAAATTTCCTGACAGTGTGAACAATTAAACCAAAGAGCCTTGGTGGCGCAGCAGATTAAAGTGGTGTTAAGTGACACCAGCTGCCTGCAATTACTGCAAGTTTGAATCTCCCAGGCTCAAGGTTGACTCAGCCTTCCATCCTTCCGAGGTAGGTAAAATGAGGACCCGGATTGTGGGGGCAATAAGCTGACTTTGCATAAAAAAAGAACACGCTTAGGGGGGCCCGAAAGCCCTACTAAGCAGGTATATACAAAAGGATGAAGGCTATTGCTTAACGCATTGTAAGCCACCCTGAGTCTCCAGAGACGGGCGGCATATAAATTGAATCAATCAATCAATCAATCAACGAACCAACCAACCACCTCCCACCCCTGTGATTCTAAGCAGGACATGAGAAGCATTTATGCATGCTGACTTACAAAGAGGATGATGAGATGATCAGAGCAATTTTTGTAGCACTGGCTTCAAAGACAAACTTGCTTCTTTTGAGCAATGAATCATAAGAAAATCCAGATGATGTAAGGAAAAGTCAAGTTCAGTTTCAGATAATGATTAACTATCCGGAGCCAAGCTCAAATTTATGAACCCACGATAGTCTGCTCAGTTTAGGAGTGGTTAGAGTAATTCAAAGTCCCGTCCCGCACTCCTCAAATAATGTGAACATGTTCTCTACCTCAAAACCGCTCCCACGCCGGAAACCGGCTGATTCTCACGTCATTTTGCAAACCAGCATAAAGGTCTTAAAATCATTTCTCATCCTTCGGTTCTAACCTCATCGCCCAAAACATAACACGCTCCATTTCTTAACAGACGCACTTGCATTAAAGAAAAATGTTGAGACTTGTAGTCTCGGTGCTACTCACGACTTGGCGATAGGAACAGAAATCTCTAGAAATTATTTCCCCCGCCCCACCCCTCCAAGGCTTGTTCTCAACTGAATCTTTTGGCCTCTTCCTTTTATGATTTCAAAAGTTTTATTTTATATATATATATTTTTAACAAAAGTGTTTTTCAGGGGGTGGGGGGAGTTTCTTGAGCGATTAATTTTTAGTGAAAAAATCTTGGTTGGATTAAAAGCGATGCAAATCCACAGCCGTAAATTTTATTTTTCTCTTCTTCTGATCTTTAGATTGCAAAGGACCCTACCGGCAGGTCGTTCTTTTATTGCCATGGATACCAAGGAAATCCCGCAAATATTGCAGCAAATTTTCACCTCCACCATGCTTTCCAGTTCCTAGTAAAAAGACTGACTGTTCAACGTGGACGATTAATTCAGAATAACCCAAATGAGCTGCTAAATCAGAAATGAAGCACTAACGGCCTAATCTTTATACTGAATAAAATATACTTTATGGTGACGTACATATTGTACTTGAATTAAGGTGACCTAAATTATGGTATTTTTCAATAAAGAGGATGGTTTTAAAAAACGCAGTCAGAGTTTTGGAATAAATTAAAGATTTCTAGGAATAAATTTAAAAATTTCTACGGAATGAATTAAACATTTCTATACAGTATCCCTTAAATACGTTTTGTGCTCCACATCTATAAAGAGAACGGCACAAAGGATGTTTCTGGCTGATTCTTCTTTGATAATTCTTTTGAATTGGTACAGGCAGTCCCCGACATACGACCGCAATGAGAGCCCAACATCTCTGTTGTTAAGTGAGACATTTGTTCAATGAAATTTGCCCCATTTTACGACTTTTCTTGCCACAGTCGTTAAGCGAATCACTGCGGTTGTTAAGTGAAGTTGAATTCACTTAACCATCCTGTTATTACTAATTTAACAGCTGCAGTTATTCACTTAACAACTACGACGAGAAAGGTCTTAAAATGGGACAATAGAAATTTGGAGCTCCATTGTGGATGTACGTTGAGGACTACCTGTACATAAAAGGGCGTGGCGGCACCATGGTTAGAATGCAGGATTGCTGGCTGACTCTGCCCACAGCCAGCAGTTCGATCCTGACCGGCTCAAGGTTGACTCATCTTCCATCCTTCCGAGGTCGGTCAAACAAGGACCCAGATTGTTCGGCGGCAATTTGCTGACTCTGTAAACCGCTTAGTGAGGGCTGTAAAAGCACTGTGAAGCAGCTCTTTTCTATTCTATTCACTCTTCACTTCTCTACTCTTCTCTTCTATTCACTCATCTCTTCTATTCTATTCTATTCTATTCTATTCTATTCTATTCTATTCTATTCTATTCTATTCTATTCACTCTTCTCTTCTCTTCTCTTCTCTTATTCTATTCTATTCTATTCACTCTTCTCTTCTTCTATTCTATTCACTCTTCTCTTCTCTTCTCTTCTCTTCTCTTCTCTTCTCTTCTCTTCTCTTCTCTTCTCTTCTCTCATCTCCTCTATTCTATTCTATTCTATTCACTCTTCTCTTCTCTTCTCTTCTCTTCTCTTCTCTTCTCTTCTCTTCTCTTCTCTTCTCTTCTCTTCTCTTCTCTTCTCTTCTCTCATCTCCTCTATTCTATTCTATTCTATTCACTCTTCTCTTCTCTTCTCTTCTCTTCTCTTCTCTTCTCTTCTCTTCTCTTCTCTCCTCTCCTCTCCTCTCCTCTCCTCTCCTCTCCTCTCCTCTCCTCTCCTCTCCTCTCCTCTCCTCTATTCTATTCTATTCTATTCTATTCTATTCTATTCTATTCTATTCTATTCTATTCTATTCTATTCTATTCTATTCTATTCTATTCTATTCTATTCTATTCTATTCTATTCCATTCCATTCCATTCCATTCCATTCCATTCCATTCCATCCCATCCCATCCCATCCCATCCCATCCCATCCCATCCCATCTCTTTCCATTCAGCCATTGTGGCACCAGGGTTAGAATGGAGTATTGCAGGCTAACTCACTGCCCATTGCCAGCAGTTCGATCCTGACCGGTTCAAAGTCGACTCAACCTTCCATCTTCCGAAATCGGTAAAATGAGGACCCAGATCGTTGGGGGACAAGAGACTGACTCTATAAACCTCCTAGAGAGGTGCTGTAAAGCACTGCGAAGCGGTATATGCGTCTAAGTGTTTCTGCTATAACGTGAATTTTTTTTAAGAAAAAATGCATTTCAACAGATTGTTGTTTGTGTTTCTCCAGCCTCCGTGCTAGGGGAAAACATTGCCACTCCTTGCTCACATGCTCAGAGCAGCCCAGGCGCCTGACCTCCGACCGAGATCTCCTCGTGTCTCTTTTGCGCAAACCTCCTCGAGAAACGAATTTCCTCCGGAGGAGAATCTGCATAGGAAGCCAAACCTCTCCACTGGAGAGAAAGTGGCAGCCTCTGTGGCACCACGAAAGGAGGAAGATAACAAGGCCTCTCCTTGACAACTGGCCAGCACTCCAGCAACAAGTTGTGATGGAATGTCTGAATTCCACAGCGGCTAAATCATATTTTGCTGCTGGTGCAAATTGGCTGGTTTGGGGATGAGTGGAGAAAGGTGGAGGAGACGTCTCTTTTGCGTTAAAAAGCATTCCGACGAAGCTACTACAGGTAGTCCTTGATTTGCAACAGCTTAGTGACCGTGCGCTGGAAAAAGCGACTTTAACGACCGTTTTTCACACTTAGGACCGTTGCAGCCTCTCCGTGGTCACGTGATCAAAATTCAGACGCTTTGGCCACTGACTCATATTTACGACGATGGTAGCGTGTCATCCGTCCGTCTCCCTTTCCCCTCCTCCCTTGTGATCCCCTTTTGCAACTCACGGATACGGAAAATCTATGGGAAACCCAAATTCGCTTAACAAGCGTGTTACTCATTTACCAGCTGCAATAATTCACTTAACAACCGCATCAAGCTAAGTCATAAAATGGGACGAAGTTCACTTAACAAACATCTCGCTCAAGAATATAAATTTTGGGCTCCGTTGTGGTTGTAAGTGGAGGACTTACCTGTACCACTGCTGGGAAAAGCATTTTGCCTTTTTTTAAAAAAAAAACAATTGATTTATATGCCGCCCTTCTCCGGAGACTCAGGGCGGCTTACAAGGCGTTAAGCATTAAGAAATGTGTGTTTTTTCTCGCAAGAGGCAGGATTTTCCCCAAACCTGCTCCTTTCTTGCAGTTCGTCTTTTTGATGGACAAATCTTAGGAGGCAGAGACGAGGCAGGGACTGTTTTGAATCTGTCTCCCAGGCTCACTCTTGCGCAGCGTGCCAAGGATTGTATTGCAATGTGCCGTGACCATCGGAAGGAAAAAAAAAATGGGCCCAGCCATCGCAACCCTCATAACACAAGTTGTGGCAGGTATGGAGAGCAAAGTTTAGTCTAGAAATCAAGGAAATAAATAAAATAAACTTCCTGATATGCGCAAACGGACCAGAAAGAAGAAAATTTGTAGCTCAGGGTTGAAATGGGGCTCCGTGGTGCTCTCTGAGCTGGCTTGTTTTCTTGGAGACATTTCATCACCTAACTAGGTAACATCATCAGTACCAGAAAGGAATTGGGTTTATAGGGAGGAGGAGGAGAAGGAAGACGACTATGGGGTCCTTGATGCTCTCTGAGTTTGCTTGTTTTCTTGGAGACGTTTCATGACCAAATTAGGTAACATCACTGCCACTAACAGAGAGCAAATCCAACTCCCTTCTAGCATTGATGAAGTTATCTAGTTGGGTAATGAAATGTCTGGAAGAAAACAAGCAAGCTCAGAGAGCACCAGGGACTCCACAGTCCTCCTCCTCCCTTCCCTCTCCTCCTCCTCCTCCTCCTCTTCCTCCTCCTCCTCCTTCCTCCATATCCCTCCTAGCACTGATGAAGTTACCTAGTTGGGTAATGAAACGTCTGGAAGAAAACAAACAAGCTCAGAGAACACCAGGGACTCCACAGTCCTCCTCTTCCCCTCCCTCTCCTCCTCCTTCTCCTCCTTCTCCTCCTCCTCCTCCTTCCTCCATATCCCTCCTAGCACTGATGAAGTTACCTAGTTGGGTAATGAAACGTCTGGAAGAAAGCAAGCAAGCTCCGAGAGCATCAGGTACTCCACAGTCCTCCTCTTCCCTTCCCTCTCCTCCTCCTTCCTCCATATCCCTCCTAGCACTGATGAAGTTACCTAGTTGGGTAATGAAACGTCTGGAAGAAAACAAGCACACTCAGAGAGGACCAAGGGCCAGACTTCAAAACCTTAGCAAGAAAATCACCTTTCACGCACACATGGCTGAATTATTACTAGCCAGAAACAACCTCTGGAAGCTTATCTACCTCTTGTTAACCACTTGTTGGGTTATTCCAAACAGAGACTCGAGAAACGAGCCTCAAAAAGGGCAACATTCCTGAATTTCAGCAACATTTAAAATGCAGGCAGTTCTTGCGGATTACGACCACAATTGAGCCCCCACATTTTCTGTCGTTGAGTGAGACGTTCGTTAAGGGAGTTTTGCCCTCATTTTACGATCTTTTTTTGCCACCCCAAATGAGATGCTGCTTTTTTTTAAAAAAAAAAGAAAAAACCACCAGCTGCATCTGTGCAAAAAACAATAAAGGGTCAACTTTTCCCAACTCTCGACGTTTGAAAAACGAAAGAAGAGGCCGTTTGTGTGGATTTGCCTCTTTTTCCTATTCTTATTCTCCACCGAATGCAGCGGAAAAGTGTGCAGTTGTGCGCTTTTTTTCACAGCAAGCCAAAGGGGAGGGGGGGGGAATCCCCCCCTACAAACAAACCTTCCCTTCAGAATTCATTGAGTTGCTTACGAGCAGCCGAGATTTTGGAAAGCTCCGGCTTCTTTTCGTCCAAAGAGCTCCTTGTGCCCACAATTTTCGTGGGTTTCACCGGAATGAAAGGCGTCATTAATTAAAATTAAAAGGAGAAGGTGGGAGGGGGTGAACAGAGGAGGAAGAGAGATTCTCCCCCCTTCCCCCGCCACCCCACTTCCCACCGCAGTTTCCAGTAAAACTGGACGGATGCGTGAGAATGGAGTTTGCAGAGTTCCCACCAACAAATTTTTCGTGGGAAGCCGCCCCTTCGATGAATCCCTTGCAGCGATCAGAGGCTGGATAGCCACAGGGGGTCCTCGACGTACGACTGTCTGTTTAACGACCGTTCAAAGTTACTCCCGGCCCTGAAAAAGGACTTACAACTATTTTTGCATGCTTCCCGTTGCAGCATCCTGTGATCATGTGATCAGAATTTAGACACTTGGCAACTGGCATGTACTTACGACGGTGGCAGTGTCCCATTGGTGTTACGTGATCTCCTTTTGCGACCTTCCGATGAGAAAGTCAATGAGGGAAGCCGGATTCCCATAACAACCATGTTATTATTAACTTAAGAACTTGCGGTGCTTCACTTAACAACCCTGGCGAGAAAGGTGGAAACGCGTGGCAAAATTCACTTAACAACTGCCTCGTTTAGCAAGAGAAATGTTGGGCTCAATTCAGTGGTGGGTTCCTCCCGGTTTGGCCCGGTTCTCCCGAGCTGGTAGCGGTGATGATATGATGTCACTGAACCAATTCTGCACCCCCACACCCCCCACGCCCCCCCACCCCTATTCTTACCTTTTATTTGGCCCCACCTCCAATCTATTGCTGCCTCCTGAGTCCTAGCTGATGGCTAGAGGGAAAAAACCTGTTTAAACTCTTGCTGAAGGGCTTCATAAAGGGCCGCCCTACAGCTGATCAGTGTTAAAAGAAAACAAATGAGTAGATCAGTATGCAAAAATAAATGGGTAGATCAGTGCCTGCAAAAAATAAATGGGTAGATCGGTACCGCTCTGCAAGAAGTTAAAAGCCTGGTAGACCAGTACCTCTGCTAAATCCTAAATAATTGTCACCTGACCACCAAGCCACGCCCACAAAATAAGCCACGCCCACAGAACTGGTAGTAAAAAAATTTAGAACCTATCCCTGGCTCAATTGTGGTCGTCAGTCGAGGACTCCCTGCATAGCAGATCAGGAAATATGCATAAAATCATAAAATGTCTGTGACTTTATGATGAATATCCCTTTTCTAAACCGAAAGAAAGGCTGTCCTATCCACGTGCTCTTAGAATTTAAACTTTTTCAACCTATAGAGCGTTGCACCACCCCTTCTGGAGGCCGCCGAGCAGCTGCAGGAATTGCGGTGGTCGAAAATGAATGTGCACACACACACTTGTGTTTATGCACTGTGCTTCCTGCATCCTCCCCAGAGATGCAACCACCACTATGTAGCTTTCGAGTAAGCTTTCCTTCTCTTTGCTTGCTTATGTATGTCTCCTGTCTCAGGCTGCCAGCCTGCTTTCTCCAGCCCAGAATAGCATGGCTTAGTAAAGGGTCGGTAAAGAATTAGTAAAGAATGGCATGGCTTAGTAAACGTTCAGTAGAGGGTTAGTAAAGAATGGCATGGCTTAGTAAAGATTCAGTAAACAGTAAAGAGTTAGTAAATAATGGCATGGCTTAGTAAAGGTTCTGTAAGTGATTAGTAAAGATTGGCATGGTTTAGTAAAGATTCAGTAAAGGGTTAGTCAGTAAAGAATTAGTAAAGAATGGCATGGTTTAGTAAAGGTTCTGTAATGGTTAGTAAAAAAAGGGCATGGCTTAGTAAAAGTTCAGTAAATGGTTAGTAAAGAATGGCATGACATAATAAATGCTTAGTAAAAAGTTAGTAAATAATGGCATGGCTTAGTAAAAGTTCTGTAAACGATTAGTAAAGAATGGCAGGGTTTAATAAGGGCTCTGGGAAACAACTGAGAATGTAAACGGTGTGATTTACAAATTATTTTCCCAGCGAATGTGCATCCGTTCCTGAAAGCCATCGGAATATATAGATTAATTTAAGGACTTGGCGCTTCCACCCAGCAGCGGGGGACCATGAGAAATGACAAATGGGCCTACTCCATCGACCAATTCTTGTTGACCGAAGCAAAGAAATAGAGCCAAGTTTCTTGAAGGACCCTGGCTTTGACCAGGTGCTCCTCAGGTGAGAGACCATCCCCTTGAATGAGGCATCTCATCAGGTGAAGACAAAAAGCACCTTCACCTCCACGCTTTGGTTTTACTATCAGTCTCCTAGAGATCTATTCCAGACCAGCAAAAATGTAAAGATTATGCTAATGGGCAAACCAAAGAAGAATCCATAAGTTGCGTCAACATATTACGGAAACACCCAGAACGGTGGGATTTATAGTTCCTAGCACACTCATAAATAGATCTAAGCGTGGAGCTCTCGCCTTACAATCAGGAGGCTGTGAGTTCGATCCTAGGTACAGGCAGATATTTCTCTCTCTGGGCACACTGGGAATATATCTGCTGGGGGGAAAAAACCTCTGCATTGGCAACAGGAAGGGCATCCGGCCAGTAAACACTCAGCTCCATTCAGTTGCCCAGACTCCACGACGCAAGGGATTATGGGCAGAGGTGGTAATCAGCCGGTTCGGACTGGTTCATGCGAAGTGTGCAGAAGGATGGGCGCATGCATGAAAGGCACGTACGGCAAACCGGTGGTAAGAATATGTGAAACCCACTGCTGATTATGAGGTCGTTAAAAGAGGATCATCAGTGGTGGAAAGTGATGGTGATTTTATCTCCCGGCAGAGAAGACAGTTTCTAACCTTTCAGTGGTTGATAAATCCCAATTTTTCCTCAGTCAACCAGCCAAGAACTTCCCAGGAGTTGTAATTTTTCTCTCTTCTACCCAATGGTGAAATCCAAATTTTTTTACTACCAGTTCTGTGGGCGTGGCTTGGTGGGCATGGTGTGGCTTGGTGGGTGTGGCAGGAGAAGGATACTGCACAATCCCCATTCCCTCCCCACTCCTGGGGCCAGCCAGAGGTGGCATTTGCCAGTTCTCTAAACTACTCAAAATTTCCCTACCGGTTCTCCAGAACCTGTCAGAACGTGCTGGATTTCACCTCTGCTTCTACTCTACTGGCTGCAACCATGGTCTTAATTTTTTTTTGAAGTTTCTAGATAAGAAGTGTTATTTTTTTTTAAAAAAAAGAAAGAATCTGAGATTGTTTTGAGTTGCTATTTTGAAGAGTTCATTTATTGCACAGCAGGAAATATGTACATCCAATAAAAACATTTGCCCGCTTCAAGCTATTGTAATTACTATTCACAGCTGTCTTTCGTGCGGGTCCATAAAAAATAATCAGGAAATAAGTTACTACTAGAAAATGTTTTGAGTTTTCAAGGCTGAGCTTTTATTCAGCATGCTGTTTCTGGACCACGTTTTTGGAGAGGATTATTATTTTTATTTCTTTTTTCTTTTTTTGCAAAATTGCTAATATTATTCAAAGAGAAAAGGGGGCTCTTGCTGCGAACGTAATGGTTGAGACAATAATTGTGGACACCGTTAAGTGTCCATGGCTATTGTGCTGTCCCTGGAGTAAGCTACAGCAATTATTATTATTATTATTATTATTTATTAGATTTGTATACCGCCCTTCTCCTTGCGGAGAAGGTAAGGAATCTCATCCCACTACTATATTAATAAACAGAACGAAATTTTCACAAACCTGGCAAGTGCCAAAATCCAGAAGTAAAAGGACGGAATAATCCGGCAAAATCTGAAAAACTCTCTTCCTGACTAGTGTTTAGATGGAGACTATTCTAATTAACAGATTAACTCCCTCTCCCTCTCTCTCTCTTTCAATCAATTAGCCATTTATCTATCTGTCTGTCTATTCATTCATTTATCCATCCATCCATCCATCCACCCATCATCTTTTCTTTCAATTAAACATTTATCTGCCTATCCATGTATTCTATCTCCCATCCACCTTATCATTTTCTCTTTCAATCAGCCATCCATCCATTATATAATCCATTTATCAATTCCTTCTATTAATCAATTAGCCATCTATCCATCTATTCTGTCATCTATTTCTCTTTCTATCTATCATCCCTCTATCTATCCTCCCATGCAATTAAACATCCAGCCAGCCATCTATGCATTCATTTCTCATTTATCTCAATTAATGACCCATCTATTCATCCCATACTACCATCTAGATACCTATCCTCAATTAATTAGCCTTTATCCATCCATCTTTCATCTCTGTCCATCAGTTCATCTATGCAAACATCCATCCAGCCAGCCAGCCATCTATGCATTCATTTCTCATTTATCTCAATTAATGACCCATCTATTCATCCCATACTACCATCTAGCTACCTATCCTCAATTACTTAGCCATTTTTCCATCCATCTTTCATCTGTCTGTCCATCAGTTCATCTATGCAAACATTCATCCATCCATCCATCCATCCATCCATTCATCCATCCATCCACTCATCCCTCCATCTATCATCCATCCATCCATCCATTCATCCACTCATCCATCCATCCATTCATCCATCCATCCACTCATCCCTCCATCTATCATCCATCCATCCATCCATCCATCCAATTAATCTCTCTCGCCCTATTTATATATATTAAGTTCCAGTTTAGCTTTTATTTGCGTACAAAAATATATTATCATGAAAACATTTCAAAGTTAATGATATAGAATTTCCAATCTTTTCATAGAAGCCCTTTTAAATTAATGTTAAGCTACATTTTTAAAAAATGCCTCTTGGGTTATCTGATTCTGTCTGTAGAAAAATCACAATTACGACGTGTTAAAAGCGTAAGAGGCCGTTGCTGGAAAAACACCAAGACGAGAAGGATTCCTGCGTCTCTCCCATTAGATGGTGGGTGGCAGGAATCTGATCCACTGGAAGGCAGGTGTTGGGTCAAATAAAGTGTTTCACATACCTGTGGAAACATCAGATGGAATAAATATTACTGTTTCGTTTGTGCAGTGTAAATACACTTTCAAGATGCAATTGGAATGACAGATACAAGTTTTGAACACCGAATGAAATAAATCAGAGCTAAAGTTACTAACCTGAGACAGATAGCCCTCAACTTACAGCCATTTCATTTAGTGACCGTTCAAAGTTACGACGACAATGAAAAAAAAGTGGCTTATGACTGTTTTTTTTCCACACAACTGCTCCCTTGGTTATGTGATTAAAATTCAGGCCGTTGGCCACCAATTCATATTTATGAGGGTCATGTGATTCCATTTTGCGACTTTCTGACAACGTCCATGGAGAAGCCAGATTCATTTAGTAACTTAACAGCTGCGGTGGCAAGAAAGATTACGGTATATAATGGGGCAAAACCCACTTAACAAATGTCTTGTTTAGCAGGAGAGATTTTGGGCTCAGTTGTGGTCGTACCTCGAGGACTACCTGAATTCGGATTCCCAATGGAAGCATCCAGTCAAACATCAATTCAGCCTGTTGGAATTCATTATTGGAATGTATTTCTATGCAACAACTACAGTAGTACTTAGCCAGCAGGTGACAAGTTTGGATCTAAGGTATATACTCTATGCTCTTTTGGTCTAAGGAGAGCTTCCTGTTTCCTGTTACAGTTAAACAGTTGTGCAGTAAAGCACATGGTGATGGTGCTCCTTGTTTGCTCTGTGGTGCTGTATATAAACAGCATTTTTAACACAACCTGAGTCCTTTTGACCAAAATCAATGTATCCTTATGCATGTAATAAGTCTAAATAAGTTCCTGTATTCAGGTGCAATGTCTGATATACACCTGTACAAAGGGCCTAGGCCAGTGATGGCTAACCTTTTTGCCATCACGTGCCAAAAGTGAGAGGAGAATGGGGGCCCGCGTGCGCACATGCCCACACCCATAATTCAATGCACCCTGCACATGCACATGTATGCACGGCACCCCCCATGCTCCCCCCACTTTTGGCATGTGATGACCCAGTGGGCCCAGTAGACCCATTTTTTGCCCTCCCCAGGCTCCAGAGGCTTTCTTGGAAGCTGGGGAGGGTGAAAACGGCCTTCCCCATTCCCCTAGAGGCCCTCCAGAGGCCAGAAACGGCCTGTTTCCCAACTTCCGGTGGGTCCAGAAGGCCCGAAAATCAGCTGGCCGATGCACACATGTGCGCTGGAGCTGAGCTCGGGCAATGCTCATGTGCCCATAGATATGGCTCCGCGTGCCACCTGTGGCAAGCATGCCATAGGTTCGCCATCACGGACCTAGGCATTGTGTAGTCACAGCTGCCATCTTGACATTTTTTTGACATTATCCTGATGGATTTCCTTTGCGTACAGGGTCATATCTGTTCATTGTTTCCTGGGCAGGAATCTCTTGGTGTGTATCCTGATCCTTGCCCAGGTATCTACTAGGAATCAAGGTTGATTACTTACTTGCCAAAACTCTATCAAGATCAGCAATAAAGTCCTCTAGTTCTTTGGTGTCTCCAAGTTTTGCTGGGGGGAAAAAAAAAGACAATTACAAAACCGATGATGTCTACGCAATAGAAATGTTGGCTTGATGGTTCGTTTTCTGGTTCTCTCTTTACTGTTTGGTAATCTTGTAAAATAAAGAATAATGTTTGTAGGGGGCAAAGAGATGGATATATAGATGAAAAAGATAATCAGCAAAACAGATTATCAACTGACTTGGTCCCTTCATTGGTAACATAAGAACCTGACTGCTGTTATTCCCGAAAAATTGCACTTCAATCTTCGGCTGTTTCTGAAAATAACGGCACTGAAAAAAATGTGACTTATGACCGGGTTTTCACACTTAACAACAGGGGTGGACTGCAGGGGTTAGGGAGAACTTCTAGTTAAGATTCTGTGCAGTTCGGAGAACCCCCGAATCCCACTCCTGGCTGGCCCCACCCCAATTCACCCTGCTCCTCCCAGCGTTATGGAATGAAGTGACCGAGCAACATTCCTGGGTCAGTCAGAGAGAGAGGTTTTATTTGCGCAAAGACTCAAGCTAGGTTTGCCAATCTTAGCTTGGAGTAAAGTCTCCATGCTTGTATGACACATTATATACTTTTCTAAACAAAAGATTCTGCCGACATACATTTGTTATTTTGACATTTCTTAATTATTAAAGTTTTACATCGTCCTTGCCAAACAATCATAATTCTTCTGTAACTGGCTAAAGTACAAATTCTTCTTTTGATGGATTAATTCCCAACCAGATGGGTATCCTCGACCTAACCATCTCTAACTATATGTTATTAGGATTGTTCCTTTCTTCTGACAAGTTAGGGGGCCTCTTAGAGTGTTAGAGGAGATTATGTTGACCTTGTATTCTCTCCAGCTGGAGATATTTCTTGCGTTCAGAATATAGTTGCTTTTAGAATATCTTTTAGAATATGGTGAATATAAAGTTATCCAGTGGCCATCCAAACGCTCCCACTTTATCAGGAGTCCCCATGCGGCCTGTTTTGGATGCAGGCAAGCGCAGGGTGCGTGGGGAAGTTCGGGGTGGTGGTGAAAAACAGACCTACTGGAAGTTTGGGAAGTCTGGAAATGGGCCCATTTTTGGCCTCAGAGGGCCTCCAGAGACCGGGGAAGCCATTTTTGCCCTCCTGGAGGCTCAAGAAAAGCCTCTGGAGACTGGGAAGGGCAAAAACTGCCCCCCCCCCCACCATGCTGCAGGAGGCTGACTAGGCCACGCCCACCCAGCAACCAGGCAGAGAACCCCTGGCTAAAATTTTTTTAACCCCACCTCTGCTTAACCACCATTGTATCCTCCCCACGGTCACTTTCGCCCGATCGTGATTCTCATTCTGGAGAATTTTTTTTACTTTTTTTTTAAAAAAATGACCCTTCAAACCATACCTTTTCGAGAGGCGATTGTGGGAGAAGAACCAGAAGGACTGGAAGGAGTAGAGGAATGTAACTTTTCATCGCTAAAGCTCAGGCTGTGTCCACACAGAGAATCGGCACCTGGAACAAAGTTGTCGACTTAGGAGTTAGACAGCAAATCTGTAACAAGGGTTAACTAGCTTTATTCGCACCAAAAGAGACCCACACCCATGCGCACACTTTATAACACCTTGGTAAGGCCACACTTGAAATAGTTGCATTCAGTTTTGGTCGCCACGATGTAAAAAAGATGGGGAGACTCTAGAAAGAGTGCAGAGAAGAGCAACAAAGAGGATTAGGGGGCTGGAGGCTAAAACAGGTGAAGAACGGTTGCTGGAACTGGGTATGTCTAGTTCCTGACATGAAAAGAAGGACCAGGGGAGACATGATAGCAGTGTTCCAATATCTCAGGGGCTGCCCCAAAGAAGAGGGAGTCAAGCTATTCTCCAAAGTGTCTGAAGGCAGGACAAGAAGCAATGGGTGGAAACTAGAGGGAGGGAGAGAGAGAGGGAGGGAGGGAAAGGAGGGAGGGAGGGAGAGGGAGGGAGGGGAGGGGGAGAGAAGGAGGGAGAGGAGGGAGGGAGGGAGGGAGAGGGAGGGAGATGGGGGAGAGAGAGGGAGGGAGAGAGGAAAGGAGGGAAAGGAGGGAGAGGGAGGGAGAGAGAGGGAGGGAGGGAAAGGAGAGAGGGAGGAAGAGGAGGGAGGGAGGGAGACAGGGGGAGACAGGAGAGGAAGGGAGGGAAAGGAGGGAGGGAGACAGGGGGAGAGAGAGGGAGGGAAGGAAAGGAGGGAGGGGGAGGGAGAGGGGGAGAGAGAGGGAGGGAGGGAAAGGAGGGATGGAGAGGGAGAGAGGGAGGGAGGGAGAGAGATGAGGGGTGGTAATTGTTCTGTGCATAAATCAGTTAATTAGCACCAGGCTCTCCAAACTTGGCAACTTTAAGACTTATGGACTTCAGCTCCCAGAATTCCCCAGCCGGCAGGGCTAGTAGAGGAATTCTGGGAGTTGAAGCTCACAAGCCTTAAAGGTGGCCAACTTTGGAGGTCCCTGATCTATCAGGATCAAATGTTTGAAATGTCTGTGCTTAGCTAGTTCCTGACTTTTATTTCTTCAAGAAACGGTAAAGGGTTTCCTGCCTATGTAGGGGGTTGGACTAGAAGACCTCCAAGGTCCCCCCCCCAACTCTGTGATTCTATATTCTATCCTATATTCTAAGAAGAGGAGACTTGCATGGTCTCCTGAAGCCCTCCACAGGTGGCTTAGTAAACCTTAGTAGCAGATAATACATATTAAAGCCACCAGTTTTAAATATGCGCCGAAGCGTGTAGCGCAGACGAGCCTCCATTCCACTGCTCAAGTGTGTTTGTTTGCTTGTTTGTATGTTTTATGATGGTTTGTTTGTTGCTCCCATCCTCCGAGGGCTTTGAACGAGTCTGGTGGGCTTCACCCGAAGTGTCCAAGTTGGAGGCTAGAGAGCCCATTGTGCAGGAAGCTTTAATTTCAGCTCTTGCAAAGTGGACTCGGTGGTTACACGGCCCTTTCCAATTTTCCGACTCTTGTGTTTCCAGGCTCTCTGAGGCTGGTGCAAAACCTCCTTAATGAAGGGTTTGGAGTAGGAAAAAGGTGGAGGCTTCTCTTGGCAAGTGGAATAATTCATGGTTAGCTCCAGTTATTTCTGTTCCCGAGTTCAGCGAAACCTCAAGCGCTCCGCTTAAATATAGCCCGTGCTTCTAAGCAACACTTAACCGTTGCTACAAAACCGCGTTGGAAAAAACAGAAAGCTAAAGAAAAGATACTACTAGGGCCGTGATGGCGAACCTACGGCACGCGTGCCACAGGTGGCACGCAGAGCCTTAGTGGTGGGCACACGAGCTCAGCTCTGGTGCACGTGTGCACGCCGGTCAGCTGATTTTTGGGCCTTCTGGGCCCACTGGAAGTTGGCAAACAGGCCGTTTCTGGCCTCCAGAGGACCTCTGGGGAGGTGGGGCAGTTTTTGCCCTCCCCAGGCTCCTTTCCTTCCTTCCTTCCTTTCTCCCTTTTCTTTTCTGTCTTTTTCTCCCTTCCCTCTCCATCCCTCTTTCCATCCCTTTCTTCTTTCTCTTTTCTGTCTTTTCCTTCCTTCCTCCCTCCCTTCCCTTTTCTGTCTTCCTCCTTTCCTTCCTTCCTTACTTCAATCTCTCTTCTGTCTTTTCTTTCCTTCCTTTCTCTTCCTTTTCTGTCTTTCGCTCCCTCCCTCCCTTTCTTCTTTCTCTTTTCTGTCTTTTCCTCCCTCCCTCCCTTCCCTTTTCTGTCTTCCTCTTTTCCTTTCTCCCTTCCTTCCATCTCTTCTGTCTTTTACTCCCTGTCTCCCTTCCCTATCTCTTTTCCTTCATCCCTCCCTCCCTCCCTTTCCTTCCTTCTCTTTTCTGTCTCTTCCTTCCTTCCTTCCTTCCTTCCTTCCTTCCTTCCTTCCTTCCTTCCTTCCTTCCTTCCTTCCTTCCTTTTTCCCTTTCTCCCTCCCTCCCTCCCTTCCTTCCTTCCTTCCTTCCTTCCTTCCTTCCTTCCTTCCTTATTTACTTCCTTACTTAGGGTTAAACTGGTCTTTCCATCACCACTCTTCAAATATTACTTCTCCATGTTCCTCTACATTAACCAATTAATTATGTTCTGTTTTTTCCACTGACTATAGACAAAGCTTTGTGTTAAAAAAAAACAAAACCAAAAAACCACACCAGGCAGTCATTTGACTGGTTTCCTTTCCTTATTTAACCTAAGCATGAAATTAGTATGTTGGCTGCTTTATTTGGCTCTTTCACAGTCGTTCCGTTGGTCAGTAGGAGAAAATCTCCCGATTCTTTCTCTATCAGTGAAAAGCTGCTGAATTGGGACATTCTTCCCCTGTAGGAGGGCCTGCATTTTTTATCTCTACTAAAATGTCCCTAAAGTGATCTGGAGAGTGATCTCATTCATTAGCTAAAAGGCAGCTTGTTTTGCACCAAGCGGTTAAGCTGAATAATGGCTCCATGCATCACTTTGGTTCATTCCCTTTATATGGGCCAAAGATGATCCTTTCCTCCTCAGTTTACAAAAAGTGGAAGTTCAGAGTCTGCTAGGCTACGGGACTCCTCCACCCAGGAATGTAAGAGGAGGCATAGTTACCACTCATAACGTCAGATAAGATGTTGACATTCTAGAAAGTTGTTGAGACTTTGGAAAGAGTGCAGAGAAGAGCAACAAAGAGGATTGGGGGACTGGAGGCTAAAACAGATGAAGAACGGTTGCAGGAACTGGGTACGTCTAGTTTGATGAAAAGAAGGATCGAATTCGACAAGATTTGGATGTTGATAATAAAATATTAGCTAAATTATACAACTACCTGCTGGATTATGATATGGCAGAGGAGGTGGTCAAGGACCCAATGATAGCATTGGCCAAAAACATTGGACAAAACATAAATTTAAACGAATGGGATATAATTTGGAATAGTAACCTCAAAATTGTTATGGAATGAAGTGACCAAGCAACATGGGTCAGTCAGAGAGAGAGGTTTTATAAGACTCAAAAGCCATGTTTGCCAATCTTGGCTCTGAGTAAAGACTCCATGCTTGTATGACACATTATATACTTTTCTAAACAAAGGATTCTGCTAACACAGCAACTTTCCCATATATGGTTAACATACATTTGTTATTTTTAATTGACATTTCTTAATTATTAAAGTTTTACATTATCTTTATCCAACACTCATAATTCTTCTTGTAACTGGCTGAAGTACAAATTCTTCTTTTGATATTTGCTTCTCGTCCAGGTGCTATTCTCTGGCCTAATCACCCTTGACTATGTTTCATGAGGATGCTCCCTGTTCTTCTGACAAGTTAGGGGTTACTTAGAGTACCAAGGGAGTTCATGCTGACATTGTATTTTCTCTAGCTGGTGGTATTTCCTGCCTTCAGAATATAGTTGCTTTTAGAATATAGTGAATATAAAATTATCCAGCGGTCATCTATCCGGTCCCACTTTATCCACTTCTACTTTAAAATGACTAGGGCGGTAACCTCCAAGGAAAATCAATATAAGATGTTCTATAGGTGGCATTTAGCCCCAGCTAGGATAGCCAAAATTTATCCCAATATGAGTCCCAATTGTTGGAAATGTGGCCATCATCAAGGCACTTTCTACCACTGTTGGTGGACCTGTAATCAAGCGAAAAAATTTTGGAGGATGATTTGGAAAAGGATTTCGGAAACAATAGGAGACAACATTGACTTTGAACCAAAAATCTTTCTCCTGGGAATCCTGAAAATAGAATACGCAAAAAAGAAGAGGTACTTAATCACACGCACATAACGACGGCTGCAAGAATTTCTTTCGCTCAGTATTGAAAAGAGAAAAAATTACCACCCGGAGAACACGTAATCAGGAAAATACTGGAATGCGCCGAAATGAATAAACTAACACTAGAAATTAACGATAGAGAGAACACAGACTATTATAGCATGTGGGATATGTAGTATGAGTGGATAGAGAAAAGAAACAAAAAGTGAAGCTCGAGGAGCATAAAGATTAATTAATAATTCATTATTAATGATCATAAAGAATTGAGCATTATTACTTGTATCACCAAACAGCAACTAAGTAAGGACGTAAGAATATGTAAATAACAAGTAAATAACACGAAATATATGATCATAAAGACTTGCATTACTACTTGTAATATCTTGCAAACTAAATTTTACACAAAGAGGCAATACCATGTAAATAATAAGTAAATAACATGTATATATGTATTAACACCATGGAACCGAAAAATGTTCGAATTGTATTATTATACTTCCCAATAAAAAACCGATTAAAAAAAGAAAAGAAAAGAAGGACTAGGGGAGACATGATAGCAGTGTTCTGATATCTCAGGGCTGCCCCAAAGAAGAGGGAGTCAAGCTATTATCCAAAGCACCTGAGGGCAGGACAAGAAGCAATGGGTGGAAACTAATCAAGAAGAGAAGCAACTTAGAACTAAGGAGAAATTTCCTGACAGGGAGAACAATTAACCAGTGGAACAATTTGCCTCCAGAAGTTGTGAATGCTCCAACACTGGAAGTTTTTAAGAAGAGATTGGACAGCCATTTGTCTGAAATGATATAGGGCAGTGATGGCCAACCTTTTTGGCACCGAGTGCCCAAACTGGAACTTGCATGCCAGTGTGTATGTGCACGCATGCACACGCCAAAGCCCAAAGACCAGGTGGCCAATGCACGTGTGCACGCCGGTAAGCAGAAGAGCAGCTGGTGATGGCACGTGCCAAAAGAGAGGGCCCTTCATGCCACCTATGACATGTGTGCCATAGGTTCGCCATCACGGGTATACGGCTTGTGCCTGAGAAGGGGGTTGGACTAGAAGACCTCCAAGGTCCCTTCCAACTCTGTTACTCTGTCGTTTCGCATCCAATTTCCCCTGACTCTATTCCTCCACTGCAGCAGTGCTCTTGGTTACTATCCCCTCGCATACTACTACCGGTAGCAGGGGAAAATAATAATAATAATAATAATAATAATAATAATAATAATAATAATAATAATAATAATAATAATAATAATAATAATAATAATAATAATAATAATATTTCTACACCACCCTTCTCCCGAAGGACTCAGGGTGGTGTACAGCCTATTAAAAGCACAAAGACAAACATGAATTAAAAATAATTAAAATTATTAAATAATTTCGGCTCAAATGTAAAACCCCAAATTTAAAACACTCAATTTAAAATCACCCCATTGATAGCCCGGCCTGGCGGAACAATGGAGTCTTGAGGGCACAGCGAAATACACGGAGGCCGGAGATCTTACGCATTTCCGGGGGCAGTTCGTTCCAAAGGGCAGGGGCTCCCACAGAGAAGGCCCTCCCCCTGGGTGTCGCCAGCCGATATAACTTGGCCGATGGCACCCTGAGGAGACCCTCTCTGTGGGAGCGTACTGGCCAGTAGGAGGCTACTGGTGGCAGAAGTCGGTCTCGTAGGTACCCAGGTCCTAAGCCATGGAGTGCTTTAAAGGTGGTAACCAACACCTTGAATCACACCCGGAAGACCATTGGGAGCCAGTGCAGCTCACGCAGGAGAGGTGTCACATGGGCGCAATGAGTCACGCCCATAATCACCCGCGCGGCCGCATTCTGGACCAGTTGGAGCCTCTGAGTGCTCTTCAAGGGGAGCCCCATATAGAGAGCATTACAGTAGCCCAGCCAGGAGGTGACAAGGGCGTGAGTGACCGTGGGCAAGGCATCCCGATCCAGAAAAGATAATAAGCCACATGCCGGCTGAGGATTTTGCCACCCTACGCATATGCAACCCAGGAAGGCTGGTGTGAATCTGCAAGCCGTCCGTCGGAGGAAATTAAAGGGGAGGATGTGTGTTCTTCCTTCCAATAAAACTTGTTTACAGACAAAACATCGCCCGAGCAGCCTCCTTCATTTGCTGCCACAGATGCGTTTTCACCACCCGCCTCCTCCCGGCCTCCTTTCTCCCACACTGACATTCTGCAAAATAAAAAAAAAATAAAAAAAAATATGCACGTTGCCAAGGAAACCGGGCGATCTCATGAAATTGGTACTACCCATTCAACTCCAGACGTGGGAGGAAAAGGACACGGATGCCAAGGAAGGCCTTAAGTGGAAGAACGGATGCCCAGCTGCAGATCTAAACACGGGGACGTTGCGAAAGGACCGACATGTTATGATTCTTGTAGAATAAAGAGCCTTTATTCCAAGGGGGGAATTCCACGCTACATTTGTAGGGTGAGGGATTAAAAAAAAAAAGGATGTCTTGCCATTTTTTTTTCCATTCTGGAAAGCAAAATGAGAAAAAGAAAGTGAAGCTCAGCGGCCTGGGGCTTACCCGTTGTAAGCGATTTGATGCCTTTCTTTTTCGTCCAAACTGATGGGAAAATGAACTATTCTCAGCTGGACCGCCTTCTGCTTCCAGATACACTGCAATTATCCAGTCTCCAGAGCAGGGCTCCTCAATCTGTGGTCTGTGGACCACTGATGCTCAGCCACGAGAGTGGAAGCAACCCCTGTCTCTTCACATAAATCAGTGTTTCTCAACCTTTGTCGTTTGAAGATGGGTGGACTTCAACTCCCAGAATCCCCCAGCCAGCAGCGCTGGCTGGGGGATTCTGGGAGTTGAACTCCACCCATCTTCAAGCTTCCAAGATTGAGAAACACTGACCTAAATGGATTATTGGTAGGACCCAATTTACTCCAGAGATTAGGATTCAAGTAGCAGCGTGAAGTTTTGCAATTGAGAGATCGGATCGAGAGCGAAGCGGGGCCGTAATTGACGGTGCCATAGATTTGTCATCCTGGGCTTAGATCATAAAATCAGCGCGAGAAATATTCTCCCCGTCAGCATCCTGGGCAGCATTTATGCAACACACAAAGCCGGCAGGTAGAAGCTATTTTTAAAAAAGAAAAAACATTCCTTTTCTGACATCAAGCTGTACAAACAATCGACCTGATCAAGACCGTCGGTGGTAGCCTCGGGGTGTGGGGGTGGGGGGGGGGCGTCTTAGCAAGACTCTTAGCGGTGCTGAAACAGCCATCCTGCCCCAAAACTAGGTTCAAATTGCAGATCTGTCCTGACCCAGTTACAATCACAAAAATGGGCGTTCGGATTAAAGGGGGAATGGGTGGAGAGGAGAGAGAATAAAAGGGTGGAAATCGAACAAACGGAGGCAGAGTAAATAGCAAATAAGTGAATACAAGAGCCTGGTAGCTCAGCAGACTAAAAGCATTGCCTGCAATTACTCTAAGTTCGAATCTCATCCAGGCTCAAAGTTGACTCAGCCTTTCATCCTTTCTAAGGTAGGTAAACTGAGGGCCGAGTTTGTGGGGGCAATAAGCTGACTTTGTATAAATATACAAAAGTATGAAGGCTATTGCTTAACGCATTGTAAGCCACCCTGAGTCTTCGGAGAAGAGCGGCATATAAATCAATTTTTTTTAAGAAAGAAAGAAAGAAAGAAAGAAAGAAAGAAAGAAAGAAAGAAAGAAAGAAAGAAAGAAAGAAAGAAAGAGCGAGCCTGGTGGCTCAGCAGACTAAAGCATTGTGATTAGCACCAGCTGTCTGCAATTACTGTAAGTTCGAATCTCACCAGGCTCAAGGTTGACTCAGCCTTCCATCCTTTCTAAGGTAGAGTATGAAAGGTTATTGCTTAATGCATTGTAAGCCGCCCTGAGTCTCCGGAGAAGGACGGCATATAAAATCAAATTAAAAAAATAAAAAATAAAAATAAAAGTAAATAACAAATAGAGGCAAGGGAAGGCAGCCAACTATCCGAGATGAGAATTTAGCCCCCTATCAAAACACATAGTCCTCAATTTACGACCACAACTGAAGCCAATATTTCTGTTGCTACGTGAAGCAGCTGTTCAGTGAATTTTGCCCTGGGTTGTCACCTTTTTTGCCACCATTGTTAAGTGAATCACTGCAGTTGTTGAGTCAGGAGAACGGCTGTTAAGTGAATCACTGCAGTTGATAAGTTAGTAACCCGGTTGTTAAGTGAATCTGACTTCCCCCCATTGTTTTGGCTTGTCAGAAGGTCACGAAAGGGAATCACATGATCCCGGGAACAATGCAACCGTCATAAGTACATGCCAGTTGCCAAGCATTTGAATTTTGGTCATGTGACCCTGAGGAGGCTGCAAAGGACGTCACTGAGAAAAACAGTTGGGAGTCCCTTTTTTCAGTTCTGTCATAATTTTGAATGGTCACTAAATTTATTTATTTATTTATTTATTTATTAGATTTCTATACCGCCCTTCTCCTATCGGACTCAGGGCGGTGAACAGCCGATTAAAAACCAATACAAACAAGTTAAAAACGTACTAAAACCAATATAAAAACAGTTAATGAACTGTTGTAAGCAGAGGAACTGCCTAAATAATCAAATTATCTCTTTCTAGCATTTCAGATGCAGAACATGAACGTGCACAGTCAGTGGCAACCACGGGAAAGAGTATTTTTTTTAAGAAACGCAAAGCCCACCCCTTTTTATGGGTGGGGCAACCCATGTTTACAAGGGGTCGGCCCTTCATTCATAGGACTGAGGCCACCATCTTTTTCTCTCTCTAATCCCCTCCTGTCCAATAATCATTTCCTTTTAATGACCCCATAATCCAGTGAGTGTGGAGTCTGGGCAACTGAATGGAACTGAGTGTTTACTGGCCAGATGCCTTTCCTGTTGCCAATGAGGAGTTATATTCAGCAGATATATTCTCATCTTGCCCTGAGAGAGAAATATCTGCCTCTACCTGGGATCGAACTCACAGTCTCCTGATTGTGAGGCGAGCGTTCCACCTCTAGGCCACCACACACACACCCTGTCCAATAACACAGTACTAACCACAGTCATAATTCGAGGACTACCTGCCCCGGAGATTATTTTTAATGCTTGGTTTTTGCTGGTGACGCCAGTGTAAGATGTAGTTGTGCCGCGAAAAGAGAAAGACAGAAAAGAAGATGGAGCCTTCTTACTCTCCGAGTCACTGATGCTGGTGCTGCTCCGTCTCTTCATCTTCTCCAGATGTTCCTCATATTGGAAGTGCCTCTCCTTTATGGGAGAAGAGAAGTCCTCTATCACCGCATCAAACTCGCACAGGACGTCCGCCAGTTCTCCAGTGTCTTCTAACAAATCTGCCAAACCAGAAGGCAGAAGCATTTTCATCCTATCGCTTGCCTACAGCTGAGATAATAACAGAATAACAGCCCTTGGAAGAGACCTTGGAGGTCTTCTAGTCCAACCCTTGCTCAAGTAGGAAATACTGTTTCAGACCAATGGTTCTCCAATCACTTCTTAAAAGCTTCCAGTGATGGAGCACCCAGAACTTCTGAAGTCAAGCCGTTCCATTGGTTAAGGTGGAAATTTCTCTTCAGTTCTAAGTTGGTTCTCTCCTTGATTAGCTTCCATCCATGGCTTCTTGTCCTCCTTTGGAGAATAGGTGGGCTCCACGTTGAACATCTCTTACCTCCCCTAAGGTCCACCAGGACTAAGAGAAACAGCTTTCCAAGCAAAATATATCTTCCTTGTTTAATATGGGAGGACAGCCCTCCATGTATGGTGGCCAAGACTGAGGAAGAATCTGGTCACACTTTTTCAAAAGGGGAAAGAAGATCATGGTAGGATTTTCTTTGCCAAACCCATGTTACTATTCTACGGGAACCAGAAGATGGAGTTTTTGTGTTTGGTTATGCACAGTTTCAAGGAGAACCACTAGGTTACTTCAACCTGGGGTTCCTCTCCAGGAGAAATGGCTCAGGTGACATCATCTGAAACCGTGGGTGCTCCATCACTGGATGTTTTTAAGAAGAGTCTAGACAGTCACTTATCTGAAGTTGTATAGGTTCTCCTGCTTGAGCAAGGGGCTGGACTAGAAGACCACCAAGGCCCCTTCCAGCTCTATTCTATTCTAACGTCTTGAGCAGTCTTTCAATATTTGATGGGCTCCTACAAAGAGGAGGGGGTCAACCTATTTACCAAAACACTGGAAGGCAAGACAAAAAAAATGGATGGGAACTAATTATGATATCTGTAGAGTGTGATCTCAGCTGGGGTTTCTTGGTGGCTGGTTGTAGGTCAGTGTGATCAGTTGGTTCATTTTGAGGCGCAAGTGAGCTGCCAATCTCAAAATGGAGCCATTCTCCATCATCACAAGTTCTTCCCTCATCCTCCAATGCTCAGTTCCTCTACATACAGTGAGTTATTCTGCTTAATACATATGACCCTCAAAAGTGGTTTAGAGTGCAGAAAAGATGGATCCAAAGAAGATCATCATCAGTGAAGGGCAGATGCATCACTTTGAAGACCAAACCTATCCTTGTTCTGGTTTTTCAGGTGAGCCAGTTCTACATCTAGGATGGAGGGTCTCACTTGGAGCGTTGAAATACCTGAAGGAAATTTTTAAGTAGTTGCAATTTTCTTCCTTCTGCCTGGCTCCAGGTTTGTCCCTGGTCTGGGAGGCAACTGGAACACTGGAGATGACCGCCCATTCTCCTCACCTTGAAAGGATGGGCCCATTTTTCAAGACTCCTTTCCCAACCAGTCTTCCCATCCACTGATGGATGCTTCCTCCCATTAGATCCTGGCTTTGTCCTCCATGGCTGTATGTTCACACCAGCCGAACACCTAAGACCTCCTGATTGCTTCTGCAGAAGCCTGCTCAGATGCAAGTAGAAGGTCTTCAGATGTCTATGTAGATTCTCAACTCATCCAGGTTATGGTTGTCCCAAAAGAGCTTTTTCCAGAGGCAGCTGGACTTTCTTTGTTTTTCTTTGAAGACATTTCGCTTCTCATCCAAGAAGCTTCTTCAGAAGCTTCAGAGCTTCTCTAGAACAGAAGAAGCTTCTTGGATGAGAAGTGAAACATTTTCAAAGGAATGTCTATGGAGATTCTCAAGCCATCCAGGTTATGGTTGTCCCAAAATAACTTTTTCAAGAGGCAGCTCTTGCTTTTCTTTGATGACGTTTTGCTTCTCATCCAACAAGATCATCTGAAGAGCTGAAGAAGCTTCTGGGAGCCAGAACAAGGATGGGTTTGGTCTACAAAATGATGCATCTGCCCTTCAGTGTTGATGGTCTTCTTTGGATCCATCTCTTCTGAACGCTAAAGGATTTCTGAAGGGTGTATCAAGCAGCCTTGCATCTCATCTTCTCCTCAAGGACAAATTCCTTGTGTGTCCAATCACACTTGGCCAATAAAGAATTCTACTCTACTCTACTCTACTCTACTCTACTCTACTCTACTCTACTCTACTCTACTCTACTCTATTCTATTCTATTCTATTCTGAACCAAGAAGCTTCTTCAGCTGTTCAGAAGATCTTGGATGAGAAGTGAAACGCCTTCAAAGAAAAACCAGGAAAGTCCACTTTGCCTCTTGACAAAGGAGATCTTCAGAATAAGAGTTGGAAGGGGTCTTGGAGATCTTCTAGTCCCTCCCTGCTCAGGAAACCCCCTGCTGAGGAAATCTGCTGTCCCACTGCTCAGGAGACCCTGTGCCATTTCAGACAAAGGGTTGTCCAATCTCTTCTTCTGGCCGCAACTCTTGCTCTCAGGTATTCAGGGTGGACTACACAGCCATGGAGAACAAAGCTAAGATCTAAGGAGAGGTGGCACCTTCTGAGCCTACAATAGGAAGATTGGGACAATGGGCAAAGTCAATCCTTTGGCCAGTGGGCGGTTCAAGGCATTGAGTGAACCCCAAAAGAAGACCTCTCCAGTCTCCAGGTGAAGCACCTTGGGTGAAAGCCCCCTTTTCCCCTCCCCCCCCCCTCCCCACTCGTTCACACCACCCACTGAATGGCTGGGAGAGCTTGAACTGGCTTCTCCTCAGCCGCTAACCTGGGTCAGTGAAGGATCTGCGTTCACGTGTTGAGTCTGCAGCCCGCTCCGGGTCCTTAAGGGTCGGGGCTGGGGAAGGCTCAGCGTATCGTGCGAATGCAGCCTAAAGACAGAGGCGAGGGTCTCCTGCCCTGCCTCTCTGGTCTTCCTCCCCCCGCCCGGCCACTCCTTTGTCTCCAGCGAGGGGACAAGCAAAGTGGGGAGAAGTCCGGGGGTCCCGATCCTGCCCCGACGCGTGGAGGGAGGGAGGGAGGGAGGGAGGGAGAGAGAGAGAGAGAGAGAGAGAGAGTGTCTACTGGCTAGAATCGCCAACCCCGCGCCCCCGAGCGCCTTCTCATCTTGCACGGGGGCAGCAGCGAGACCCTCTTAGTCCCGGGGCATCCCCCGACTCACCTTGGCCTCCGGGGGTCTTCGGCGCTTTGAAAGGCTTCATGGCATCGGCGGCCGAGCTGGAGAGCCGGGCAGAAGGCGAGAGCGCTGCGCCGCCGTCCGGTGCCAGCAACAGCCGCTGCCTTTGGCTGCTGTCACCGCCTAGAAAGAGGAGGAGGAGGAGGAGGAAAAAGAAGAAATAGAAGAGGAGGAGGGAGGAGGAAAAAAGAAAGGAGGAGGAGGAAAAGGTAAAAGAAGAGGAGGAGGAGAGGAGGAGGAGGGAGGAGGAGGAAAAAGAAGAAAAAGAAGAGGAGGAGGAGGAGGAGGAGGAAAAAGAAAGGAGGAAAAAGAAAGGAGGAGGAGGAAAAGGTAAAAGAAAAGGAGAAGGGGAGGAGGAGGAAAAGAAGAAGAAAATGAAGAGGAGGAGGGAGGAGGAGAGGAGGAAGAGGAAAAAAGAAAGGAGGAGGGAGAAAAGGTAAAAGAAGAGAAGAAGGAGAGGAGGAGGAAAAAAGAAAGGAGGAGGAAAAAAGAAAGGAGGAGGAAAAAAGAAAGGAGGAGGAGGAGGAGAAAAAAAAGGAGAAAAAAGAAAGGAGGAGGAGGAAGCCTGGAATGTCCTCTCACCCTACCTCTCCTCCGTCTAAGCGAGCCTTTCTCCTAGGATACCACCCATGCTAAATGTGCATCTCCACAACCAGGGAAGTTGCAAGGTTTGCAAAGTTTTCGCACAACCTTCAGGGCTTGGAGAACGGGTGGAGGTGGGGAGGGAGGAGGGAGAGGAGGAGCTTGGAGGCTTCAGCCTTTTGTGTGAACCCTGAAATCCGCGTCCTGGGAATGCAGCCCCCCCCCCCAACAGAAACTCCCTTCTTCAGTGGCTCCATGCATCGAGAAGGGCACCCAGCAACAACGCCGCGTCCAAGGTCGCCCATTAGGATTAGCTGATGGGTCAATGTGAGTTGGATGAACCTCGAAAGAGGGTCAACTCCACAAGCAAGTTAAATATTTTGGGTGAAGGGCGAAGCGTGCTTGAAAAACCTTCTCCTATAATGTCCGTTCTCCATCGTCCAGGTTGTGGTTGCCTCCGAAGTGCTTTTTCCAAAAAGGCAACTGGACTTTCTTGTGGTTTTTTTTTTCCTTTGAAAACATTTCACTTCTCATCCAAGGAGCTTCTCCAGTTCCTCACGTCTTCTCCAGAACTGAAGAAGCTTCTCAGGTGAGAAGAGAAACCTTTTCAAGGGGGATAAAAAAAACCTCCAAGGAAGTTCAGTTGACTTTTGGATAAAAACACCTTTGGGACTTCTTCTATATGATCCCTTGTAGCACTCTTGAGGAATTCTAGTTTAAAGTTTAATGCAGTGGGACTACAATAGAAGCTTCAGTGGGTCCATCAGCTTATCAGAATTGGTTCTTTTGAGGATGGCACTCAGAAGAAACATTTTCCCAGGGGTTTACTGTTAACAGCCCCCTACATGCTCTTGCCTTTATCCATGATCAGAGTTCCCCATGTCCTGTAACATTCAGTTCTGGTCAGAACCGATAAAGTCAGCTTCGAAGTCACGGAAGAGTGGAGAAATCTCTCCAAGTATTGTTTAAGTGTCTCTTTATCTAATCTGATTGTTAAAAAAAAACAGACAAGGCAAAGAGTGTGTTTGATTAGATCCTCAATTGTTGGCCAACACTTCCCAACAAGAGGCATCTGACTTTATCAAGAGCCTGGGGCATCTGCAATTCAATGGAAGTGAAACCTCCAGAATTAATGGCGTAATAGAATAGAGTAGAATTCTTTATTGGCCAAGTGTGACTGGACACGCAAGGAATTTGTCTTTGGTGCATATGCTCTCAGCGTACATAAGGAGAATAAAATACATTCATCGGGAATAAAAAGATACAACACTTAGTGATAGTCAAGGTTACTAATAAGCTATCACATCGTACTAGGAAACATATAAAAACAATATAAATTGAAAGATACAAGCAACATGGTTATAGTAATAAGTGGGAAGAGATAGTTACTAGAAAGGAAGAGAAGAATAATAGTAATGCAGCCTTAGTGAATAGTTTGACAGTGCTGAGGGAATTATTTGTTTAGCAGAGTGATGGCGTTGGAGAAAAACTGTCCTTGTGTCCAGTTGTTCTGGTGTGCAGTGCTCTGTAGCGTCATTTTGAGGGTAGGAGTTGAAACAGTTTATGGCCAGGATGCGAGGGGTCTGTAGATATTTTCCCAGCCCTCTTTTTGACTCGTGCAGTAGACAGATCCTCCATAGAAGGCAGGTTGGTAGCATTATTAAATTATTAAATTACAGGAAGGTCAAGTTGTAATTTATTGCCAACATAATTTATTTTCTAGTTTGTCCTCCCCTCCTTTCCCTGCAGGCTCTTGGTTGGCTCTCTCATTTTCAAGTTCAGGATTTTAGTTATTGCTCCATTCGGATCATGCAAAAACCAGAGTCTCCCCCCCCCCCCAAAAAAAACAACCCACTAACCCCAGGAAAGTTGTTCCTGTTCAAAGAAGCAATTGCAGCCAGACTGCAAGTCAAGCAAGAAAGATTACTCTTTCTCCTAGATTTCAAATAAAGGGAGAGACTGGATTTTTTTTTCCTTTGCCCATCTGGAATGCCAACCACGATGACAAGGAAGTATTGGACTTCCTGGCCAGAAAACGAAAGAATAGAATAGAATAGAATAGAATAGAATAGAATAGAATAGAATAGAATAGAATAGAATAGAATAGAATAGAATAGAATAAACAGAGTTGGAAGGGACCTTGGAGGTCTTCTAGTCCAACCCCCTGCTTAGGCAGGAAACGCTACACCACTTCAGACAAATGGTTGCCCAACCTCTTCTTAAAAGCTTCCAATGTTGGAGCATTTACAACTTCTGGTGGCAAGCAGTTCCATTAGTTAATTGTCCTCATTGTTAGGAAATTCCTCCTTAATTCCAAGTTGCTTCTCTCCATTAGTTTCCATCCATTGCTTCTTGTCCTGCCTTCAGGTTCTTTGGAGAATAGCTTGACTCCCTCTTCTTTGGGGCAGCCCCTGAGATATTGGAAGACTGCTATCATGTCTCCCCTAGTCCTTCTTTTCATCAAACTAGACATACCCAGTTCCTGCAACTGTTGTAGCTCCAGGGAAAGCATCCCCACCCAGTAAGTAAGAAGAATTTCTTCCTGTCCATCTACTTCTCCTTGCACAAACTTAACAGCTCCCTGGCCCTGAGCAGGTAACTGGGGAAAGCTCAGGTAAACAAAACCCTCCGCCTAAATTGTGCAAATCCCCCTCCCTGATCCAACTAAGGGGGTGACGCATCTGTCCTTGAGTGGGATAAAATTAGGCAGTGATACAAAATTTTTGCTGCCACCTTATCTTGGTATTGTGGTCTGCGGGAACGGCCTTGGGAGGCCGAAGGGAGAGATTGTAATTTACCGTAGAACGTCCTGTGCAAACTACTATCTCAGGCTCCACAAGAAGGGAGGAGAGCAAGGGGGGGGGGATTTCAGAAAGGATCTTCCCTAGTTTTTCTGGAGAGTAACGAAAGAAAAAGTGAGGAGGAGAAAGTCAGGAAGTCTTGCAACATGCAACATTGCAACAAAAATCAAGGGAGTTTTCTGGTTGTGCTTCTTGAGTTGACAACTTTGGAGGGTTAACTGCTTGGTGGACAGGCGTTGTCTCTCCTTCCACTTTTTACAATGTGCAGGGAGCATTAAAAATAGATTAACAGATTAACAGACAGATTAGAGGGCTTCTCCAGTTTCCTTTCCTTTCCTTTTCCCTTTTGCCTACTTTTCCCCTCCAAGACTTTCTTTGTCTTTCTCCTTCCCATTCCTCTTCCTTTCTCCTTTTCCTTCTCTTCTCTTCCCTCTTCCCTTTGACCTTCTCTTCCTTCCCTCTTCTCCTTTCCTTTTCCTTTCCCCTTATCCTTCTCCTTTCCTTTCCTCTTCCTTTCCCCTTCCTTTTCTTCTTCCCTTCTCTCCTCCCTTTCTCCTTCTCTTCCCTCTTCCTTTCCTCTTTTCCTTCCCTTAGCCTCCCTTCCCTCTTCCTTTCCCTTTCCCCATCTCATCCCTATTCCTTTCTCCTTTTCCTTCTCTTCTTTCCTTTCTTTCTCTTCTTCCCTTCTCTTCCTTCCTCCTTTCCCTTTCTCCTTCCCATCCCTCTTCCTTTCTCTTTTTCCTTCCCTTCCCTTCTCTTTCTTTCTCTTCCCTCTTCCTTCCCTTCCCTTGTCTTCCTTCTTCCTTTCCCTTCCCATCCCTCTTCCTTTCTCATTTTCCTTCTCTTCTCCTCTCTTCCTGCTTCCCTTTCTGAGCACTTAAGTAAGGTGGACTCATGTATCTTTCTAGGTTTTTTTTACATCAAAGTTCATAATTTTCACACAGAAGTTCATTTACCAGGTACCATCTTTTTCATGTAGAGTTTCACCATCTTCACCAAGAACTTCACGTAATGTGCCCCATTCTACTTTCCCACGGAGAACGATATATCCACGTTGTGAGTAGAACGGTCTCAAATGTCCCTTTACTGAAGACGGAGGTAGAATAATGGTTATTTTGCAAATATTTCTCCCCCCTACCACAAAGTCCATTTGGAGGATCTAATTATGCTTGATGGGATTACAAATTATATTTTTAGTTGAGGGGTCCTTGGTGCTCTCGTTTTCTTGCAGATGTTTCATTATCCAAACCAGGTAACATATATATTTTAGCTGTTGGACTTTCCAACCGAAGAGGTCATGTTCCCTCTAGTGGAGAAATAGAGCAGGTGAAGACAATATCTCCAGAAGAAGGTTTGCAATGACACCATTTCAATCCTTCAATATTCCTTACATTTCAGCCCTGGACGAGTCCCTCCTTCCAATTTTTGAGGCCTATCTGACATCTAAGAGGTCTCCTGTCCCAGTGGAGGTGAGGCATTAGTTATCCACCAAATCTTTATGATAGTTATAGAGCCAGCATAACAAAAGTGGGATACAAGGAAATAATTTTTTTAAAAAAGCTAAAACGAAAGTTACACAAAATTAACATGAAAAAAATACACTTTAAAAAATCCCCATATCTATCGCTATCATCTATGTCTATCCATCATCTATCTGTATCACCTATCCTATCCTATCAACCATCCATCCATCCATATCTATCATCTACCTATCTACCTACCAACCTATCTCTATCATCTATCTATCCATCATCTATCCTATCATTCATCCATCCATCCATATCTAATATCTATCTTTATCTATCTATCTACCTATCTATCTATCTGCTCCTCCCTTACCATTCTTTTTAATTAATATGAATAAATTAAATTTTAGATCCTTATCATTTTAATGTTTTAGATTGTTTTACTTAATGTCTGTAAATCACCTGGAGTTGCCTTTGTGTACAGATTTGATAAATAAATATTAAACATTTTGAATTAACTTTTGTGGGTAGACAAGTTGTGTTTATTTAACGTTTTGATGCTCCCTGTAGATTTATGGTTGTTTATTTTATAGTTCTTTTAATGTCTTTTTAAAAAAATATGTAGCTTTTTTAAAAGCTTTTTTAAAAAAATATTGTTTATATTCCACCCTCCTTTATGCTTGTCCACGACCGGATAAAAGTTTTGATTGACACATCTAATCCACAATCTATTCCAGAAGAAAAACTTTGATGTGTATCTACATGGGATGGGGGGGTTTCTGTAAAATGAAAAGTCCTGTCATTAACCAAAATACAGCCACTGGGCAACAATACAATGGAATTGCAGGTAGTCCTCAATTTACAAGAGTTCACTTAGTAACCGTCCAAAGTTACAATGGCACCAAAAAAAGTGACTTTCTCGCTCTTACGACCATTGTGGCATCCCCGCGGTCATGTGATCAGCATGCAAAGGCTTGGCAACTGGCATGTACTTATGACAGTTGCAGTGTCCCGGGGTCACATGGTTAGGAAACGAATATTACCTACCTTGTTGGGTTGGCAATATATAAGGCATCAATATAGCTTTAAGACTGCTGCATTGCATCATACTGTGTCCTGATTAGTTCTGTAGCCAATCTCTTTAAGAGGGAGCTTGAAACATGGTTTGTTTCTCTTTCCTGTTCTTGCTCTCCGATATCTCTGTATGCTACTGTTTGCAAATCCAGAAGAACTGTTTCTTGTGAATGACTACGACGACCGGTAAGAAGACTTTGTTATTGGACTATCCCTGGACTGTCATTTTGCTATCTCCTGCTTTATATGTGTATGACCTGGACTGTTTATTGGATTGTGCCTTACTATTTCCTGAAAGTAAACACAACTCAGTGTATCTGTCTGTTGACTGTTTATTCGTACCTACTCTCAATCGCTTTCATGTGTACACCCTTGCTATTCAAGGGTTACTCTGCGAATTCCTTAACACGTGTTCTCCTTTTGCGACCTTCTAACGAGCAAAGTCAACGAGGATGCTTAACAACCACGTTGCTAATTTAACAACGGCAGTGATTTAACAAGTGTGGCGAGAAAGGTTGTAAAATGGGGCAAAATTCACTTAGCAATTGTCTCTCTTAGCAATGGAAATGTTGGGCTCAATTACGGTCGTAAATTGAGGAGCACCTGTATATTAAAACTGTATATTGTTATTCTGAGTAGAATTGCACCGTAATGTAACTGTAGAATTTAAAATACCATATTTGGTTGGTATAAACACCCAACACCGGCAGCAAGTGTACAAAATAATTTATTACAGCATTACATTGTTGAACTCTTTACAGTAAAGTTTTCATTCAACTATCGATCCTAAGTAAATGACAAAGGAGATTGTCTTCATGACATCTTGGAAAAACTTCCCTTTTTAAATTTTGCATAGGACCTCCGTCATTTAAATATTTACATTACTCAAAAAAAGAAAAAATGAAAATCAATTGCTTCCATTGTTTTTTTTCCAAAACAAAAGATTTTTTTTTTTATACAAGCCACAGTGACTTTTCTTTTACATTTTCAGGAATATTTATTTATCTCCTGAAGAAGGGGAAAAAAACCACATTTAAAACTGAAACAAAACGTTGATATGTTATAGGTGAAGTGCAGGTACGTGAACTTATAAAAAAATAAACGGGGGAAAAAGATAAAATGCAACGTATAATTAGACGAAGTTGTGCTTTTAAAAAAAAATAATCTTACTCAACCTTAACAGCATGTAATACAACAATATTTTTTTTTCCGACTATTGGTTTCTGATTCATTTCTCGAACGTTTTAATGTAGCTCACCATTATTATTATGACCTCATTCTCCGTTAATTCTCTCCCTTCTGTTTTGGAAGTGAAATGGTTTTTTTTTTAAATTCCTAAGTAATAAAAAAGGTAACTTAATCGTCATAATGGCAACTTAATGGTATTAAATGTTTAATGGATCGTTGAAAAAGAATCACGATGAACCAAAATAATTTACAGCTTTAAAAAAACACATTCTCCATTTTATAAATCCGAAAGCCCTTTCCCAATAAATCAGAATTTCCACACAATACTAGGAAACTGACAAAACTATGCCAGTACCCATCATGATCCATGCTTTGAAAGAAATGGAAAATAATATTTGTAGCTCAGGGTTGAAATGAGTCCTTGCTGCTCTCTGAGCTTGGTGACTTTCTTTCAGAGGTTTCACGACCCAACTAGGTAACGTCATCAATGCAAGAAGGGAGCGGGGTTTTGCCCTGTGTTTGTTACCTAGTTGGGCAATAAAACATCTGCAAGAAAACCACCCAGCTCAGGGAGCACCAAGGGCATCACCGAAACATAAAACCGATGAAAAATATGTGTTGAGGATATATTTATCCTGGTTTATTAACTTTCACATGCAGGACTTTCCACGGATGGTGACACAGAGTCAAGATGGCGGCCTCTTCTCAGATTCTCCTCAGATGGACATCTTCCTTGCAAAGCCATCCAACACCTTTTGATAGAAGTGATCGTATTTATTGGCATATTCAATGGAATTTATGGGTCGACGATTCAGAATAGAAAGATTTATAGCTGTACAAAGTATAAACACGGCCAGTATTATGCCAAACAAAAAAAGGCTGTTTATATTAATATTGGCAGCTCTTGTTGAGGGAAAAAAGGAGATTCAGCACAGTAGATTTGTCTCCAGTTTCCCGGGTGGAACAGCTGAGTGGTTCCGATGAGATCCAGCGGGAAGATCCCGGACGATCCCTGGACTGTCAGGAGCTAGTCCCGCCTTCTGTTTCAAATCTCATTGGTCAGCACTTCATGATTGATGGCCATATGATTCATGGGGGCAAAGCAACCATCCTCGTCACTGGTTGGAGACATGAAGGCCGTCGCTAAAGGGAACATTTTGTGGCACGCGGTCCGATACGCCTCGCTCTGGCTGTGGCATTCGCCAAAGGTGCCGTCACGCAAGAAATCCAAAACCGTCGTTAAAATCTGCAGATTAACACATGAGCAGAGGCGTCAAAAGCAGAATTCTTCATCAGATTTAATACTGGTAGTCCTCCACTTATGACAGTTTGTTTAGTGACCTTTCGAACTTACCACGGCAGTGAAAAAAAGTGACTTAGGACTGTTTTTCACATTTATGACTCTTATGGCATCCCTGTGCTGACATGATAAAAATTCAGAAGCTTGGCAACTGACTGATATTTATGACGGTTGCCATCTTCTGAGGTCACATGATCCCTTTTTGTGACCTTATGACAAGGAAAGACATTGGGGAAGCCTGATTCACTTAATAACCATTACTAACTTGACAAGTGCACTGATTCACTTAAGAACCATGGCAGGAAAGGTCGTAAAATGGGGGAAAAACTCACTCAACAAATGTCTCACTTAGCAACAGAAAGTTTTGCCTCCACTATGGTTGTTAAGTCGAGAACTACCTGTAACTATGAATGGAATTGTAAGATCCAAAATGGAAATTACAAACACCGTCCAAACGGAGATAAAATATTTTTTGTCCATCGTTTTTCTTTCTTCAGCTTTGTGAGAAGGTAACGCCGAGGGACAAATATGATGAAAATAGCCGTGGTCATAAGTTGAGGACTACCTGTAGAGGAGATGACCAGACTGAGCAGGAGGGAGGGGTGAAACACGTCATAAGTCACGAGTCCCTGAGAGTCCGCAAGACAGCTAAGTCTAGCCCATTCTGAATTCCTTTCTTATCTCCTGCTCATTTCCCTTGACCGTTAGTTGGCCAGATTCTTGTAGACAGCTTAATCTTGCAATAAATCTTTATAACCATTTAAACTTCTGAGATCTCCTGATTTCCCTGGTTCTTGAGATTTACTTTTCACAGAGCCTGGATAGCTCTGCAGACTAAGCACTGTAATTAACATCCAGCTGTCTGCAATTACTGTCAGTTTGAATCTCACCAGGCTCAAGGTTGACTCAGCCTTCCATCCTTTCTAAGGTCGGTAAATTGAGGACCCAGTTTGTGGGGGCAATAAGCTGACTTTGTATAAAATATATAAAAGTATGAAGGCTATTGCTTAACACATTGTAAGCCGCCCTGAGTCTTCGGAGAAGGGCGGCATATAAATCAAATTAAAAAAAAAACATTTAAAATTATTCTGGACATGGAAGCTCATCCCTATCACCTAAGAGGCCATTCCTCCAAGCAATAATCAAACATCTATTGAAAGGATGTGGTATTTGGGATCCCCAAACTGGGGGGGGGGGACTTTATTTTTACCTTCACATTTCTGTCTCAGATAGATATAGATAGATAGATAGATAGATAGATAGATAGATAGATAGATAGACAGACAGATAGATAGATAGACAGATGGTAAATAGTAGGTAGATGAGATTGATAGAATATAGATATAGATAGATAGATAGATATAGATAGATAGATAGATAGATAGATAGATAGATAGATAGATAGAAGATAAATAGATAATAGATGGTACATAGATTAGATTGATAGATAAGATTGATTGATTAGATAGATAGATAGACAGACAGACAGACAATAGATGGATGATGATGATGAGAGGTGGGGATTCAAACATCTGTTGAAAGGATGTGCTATTTGGGATCCCCAAACTAGGGGGGAAAACTTTCATTTTTACTTTCACATTTAGATAGATAGATAGATAGATAGATAGATAGATAGATAGATAGATAGATAGATAGATAGATAGATAGATAGATAGATAGATAGATAGATGATAAATAGGTGATAGATGGAAGATACATAGATAGATTAGATAGATAAATAAGATTGATTGATTAGATAGATAGAGATAGATAGATAGATAGATAGATAGATAGATAGACAGACAGACAGACAGACAGATAGATAGATGGTAAATAGTAGGTAGATGAGATTGATAGAATATAGATTAGATAGATAGATAGATAGATAGATAGATAGATAGATAGATAGATAGATAGATAGATAGATAGATAGATGATAAATAGGTGATAGATGGAAGATACATAGATAGATTAGATAGATAAATAAGATTGATTGATTAGATAGATAGAGATAGATAGATAGATAGATAGATAGATAGATAGATAGATAGATAGATAGACAGACAGACAGACAGATAGATAGATAGATGGTAAATAGTAGGTAGATGAGATTGATAGAATATAGATATAGATAGATAGATAGATAGATAGATAGATAGATAGATAGATAGATAGATAGATAGATAGATAGATAGATATAGATAGAAGATAAATAGATAATAGATGGTACATAGATTAGATTGATAGATAAGATTGATTGATTAGATAGATAGATAGACAGACAGACAGACAATAGATGGATGATGAGAGAGAGAGAGAGAGAGAAAGAAAGAATCAAACATCTATGGAAAGGATGTGCTATTTGGGATCCCGAAACTAGGGGGGGGGGGGGGGGAACTTTATTTTTACCTTCACGTTTCTGTCTCTCATGGCTTCATCCAGTCTAGTAGCAATGGCGATTGCTTTCTCTTGCCTTGAATTATCCAGAAAATACATCATTTTGGCACCTCCAAGAGGGGGGAAAAAGCAGCTTATTAAAAGAAAAGGATGTTCCTTTTATGTACAGAAAAGAACCTGGTTTTTAGTGGCTGCAGCCCATTATACTTTATATTAATCCATTTGAAACAATCACACGAGGAGTATATTAAGATTTTAAAAAATGGAAGACATTCGATCTTATCTATTAGGCACTAGAGGAATATATTTATTTGCCAGATGCTATTATGGCCGTTCTGAAATACAAGTATCAGAGATTTTTATTACATGGAAAAAGATCTTCCCTCTGATGGCATTATTGACCGAACTCTTCATCTTCTTTTAACGACCCCATAATCCCTTGTGGGGTGGAGTCGGGGCAACTGAATGGAGCTGAGTATTTACTGGCCGGATGCCCTTCCTATCGCCAGTGTGGAGTTTTGTTCGGCAGATATATTCTCATCGTGCCCAGAGAGAGAAATATCTGCCTCTACCTAGGATCGAACTCACAGCCTCCTCATTGTGAGGTGAGAGCTCCACCTCTAGACCAACGCACCACTCGTATTATTGACCGAACTCTTGAGATTACTAAATTAAAAGGCAGTCATAACAACACAAAAACTTATTTTTCCTTCTCTTTCTCTCTCTTGGAATGGGAAGACAAAATTAAGATCGGTGTATTCATCGGAAATGATGTAAATTAAATCATTTTACAATACAGGTAGTCCTTGGCTTACAATGGTTTGTTTAGTGACCGTTCAAAGTTACAATGGTATTGAAAAAAGTGACTTACGACCGTTTTTCACACTTATGACCGTTGCAGCGTCCCCATGATCATGTGATCGAAATTCATATGCTTGGCAACTGGCATGTACTTCTGACAGTTGCTGTGTCTTGCGACCTTTTGACCAGCGAAGTCAGATTCATTTAACAACTGGGTTACTAACTTTAAAACTGCAATGATTCACTTAACAACTATGGCAGGAGACATCGTAAAATGGGGCAGAATTCACTTAAACCAAATGTCTCACTTAGCAACCTAAAGGCTGGGCTGAATTGCGGCCATAAGTCGAGGCCTGCCTGTACAACAAAATGGAAATGAATTTGCAAAACTTTGCCTTACGATTTGAGCACGTGAGATGGTGTTGTGCCTCTTCTCTTGCACACTTTATTCCTGCACTGATAATATGTAGGTTTGTCAGCACATCGGTGTTTAAACACACCTGTTGATACATACCTGAGAGCAGGTGCCGTATAGAGGTAGAGTTACGTTTGAGAAATTCTTCGTTGAAACTTTCCAAATCTTTGCTAATAAAAATCTTCTCCATTTCTTGCGTAAGAACCTTGTTCACGATTTCTGGCAAATTACTGTGATTCGACACTAGGAATGTAAAGATTCAGATGTGCTGTTGATTGTATTTTTAGGAAACCCAGCAGAATTTGACGGCAAAGGGGCCAGTTTTATTTTGTACTTACCACACTTGGAAAATTTAATCAAACATTCATGTAGCCAGGGGTTGTTATCACCGATAGCAAAAGCCCTTTTAACGGACTGCAACATTAGCAGGAACTTTCCTGGATGAAACAGAGAAAAAAAAAGTGATTTTATTATTTTAAATAAGGCTATCCAATGGATATCAATCCCCCCGTGGGAAGGGGCTTACAACAGGAAAACAGATCCAGGGTGCTCACTATAGATAGTCCTCAACTTATAACGGGTCATCTAGTAACCATCTGAAGTTAAAACGGTACTGAAAAAAAGTGACTTATGATCGTTTTTCACACTTATGACCATTGTAGCATCCCCGTGGTCAGGTGATGAAAATCCAGACACGTGGCTAATTAGAAAAATGAACGTTTTTTTAAAAAAAAATCCTTAATTTTTTTGTGTGATCTATATGATTTATATAGTTCAGTTCAATAAGCAGATAGAGATAGATAGATAGATAGATAGATAGATAGATAGATAGATAGATAGATAGATAGATAGATGATAGATAGAAGATAGATAGATAGATAGATACATAGATAGATAGATAGATGATAGATAGTAGATAGAAGATAGATAGATAGATAGATAGATAGATAGATAGATAGATAGATAGATAGATAGATAGATAGTAGATAGAAGATAGATAGATAGATAGATAGATAGATAGATAGATAGATAGATAGATAGATGATAAATAGATGATAGATAGTAGATAGAAGATACATAGATAGATAGATAGATAAATAGATAGATAGATAGATAGATAGATAGATAGATAGATAGATAGATAGTAGATAGATAGATAGATAGATAGATAGATAGATAGATAGATAGATAGATGATAAATAGATGATAGATAGTAGATAGAAGATAGATAGATAGATGATAGATAGAAGATAGATAGATAGATAGATAGATAGATAGATAGATAGATAGATAGATAGATAGATGATAGATAGTAGATAGAAGATAGATAGATAGATAAATAGATAGATAGATAGATAGATAGATAGATAGATAGATAGATAGATAGATAGATGATAGATAGTAGATAGAAGATAGATAGATAGATAGATAGATAGATAGATAGATAGATGATAGATAGTAGATAGAAGATAGATAGATAGATAGATAGATAGATAGATAGATAGATAGATAGATAGATAGATGATAAATAGATGATAGATAGTAGATAGAAGATACATAGATAGATAGATAGATAGATAGATAGATAGATAGATAGATAGATAGATAGATAGATAGATAATAGATAGTAGATAGATAGATAGATGATAAATAGATGATAGATAGTAAATAGAAGATAGATAGATAGATAGATAGATAGATAGATAGATGATAAATAGATGATAGATAGTAGATAGAAGATAGATAGATAGATGATAGATGATAGATAGATAGATAGATTGATTTCGATAGATAGATAGATAGATAGATAGATAGATAGATAGATAGATAGATAGATAGATAGATGATAAATAGATGATAGATAGAAGATACATAGATAATTAGATAGAAGAGATATAGATGATAGATAAACGATAGATAGATAGTAGATAGATGATAAATAGATGATAGATGGAAGATACATAGATATAGATCGATAGATAGATGATAAAATAGATGATAGATAGAAAATACATAGATAGATTGATAGATTAGATTGATTGATTAAATAGATAGATATAGATAATAGACGGATGATGAGAGAGAGGCGGGGGGAGAGAGGGAGAGGACAGACAGATATGGAGGCCTGCTTGTTGAGCTGGACCAGGGGTGAAATGCTCCTGGTTCGGACTGGATCGCCCAATCCGGTAGCGATGGCGGTGGGTGGTTCGGAGAACCAGTAGCAAAAATCCCCGCCCCCTCCCAAATGCCCAGCTGAGCCACGTGATCATTAGAGGCTGTTTTTTTAATTTTTAAAAGCATTTTTTCTACAACTTCTTCGGCTGAAAAAAATGCTTTTAAAAGTAAAAAAAAAGCCTCTGATGATCGCGCGGCTCAGCTGGGATCGTCAGAGGCTTCTAAAAGCATTTTTTTCTGCAACCTCTTCGGCCGAAGAGGCTGTAGAAAAAAATGCTTTTAAAGAAATTATGTACATTACATGGCAGCCAAGCACTTTTCTTGAGGATTAATGGATTTATGCAGGAAACGAAACCTATCTGACCATTACAGCGCTCTCTAAAATAGATTTCATTAAACTGACCTAGAACTTCCACCTGTATTCTGTACAGATAATTTCAGATGCTAAAAAAAAATGACATGCACATCGATCAAAACGTAAAATTGGGGGAGAGCACAGTACGTACATCCGCGATGCAAAACCACCTCCTTATCCCATGTTACAACTGCACGCATTTACCTTTCCTGAAATATATTTCAAAGGCTAGTAGATGAGTGTCTATGTTGTCGGCCGCGAGATTCTTCAGGGGTATAAGGAATTTAATCGCCTCCTCCAAGGGATTTTCCACCTGTCTCAACAACAGAAAACTGAGAAGGTTACAAGCCAGAGTGCATGAAAAGAATGTCAAGGAGTAAGCTCGTCATAATTTGGTGCCGGAGTGTTTGCACTTTCGGAGTGTTTGCCCTACTAAGCAGGTATATACAAAAGTATGAAGACTATTGCTTAACGCATTGTAAGCCGCCCTGAGTCTCCGGAGAAGGGCGCCATATAAATCGAACCAATAAATAAATAAGTTATAGGATTTGGTTGAGATGAGACACAACTTCTCCCAACTGGAAGAGGAAGGAAGGAAGCTGACAAGAGAAACTGGTTCTCTCATCAGAAATTTTAAAACTGGGGTCCCCAACCTGTGGGCCGCAGCCCGCTACTGAGCCGTGGTCTAATTGACGTTTCCGGGTTGGCGGCCCAGAGCGGGGACAGAGGGGAAAAAGGGGATAATTTTGTGGGAGGGGTAGGCAGGCATGCATGTATATGAGCACCCACAAAATTTGCAGCGATGTTCATGCCTATGGCCCCGTTCGCACGAGCCTCGTTGGGGGCATTTGCGGCCCCGTTCGCGTGAACATCGCTGCAAATGTTGCGGGGGCTCGAACGTGCGCAAGTGCACCTCCCCTCCCAAAATAATGGAAAACTAAGAAAAGGGTGAGGGGAAAGAACAGAAATACAGTGTAAAAAGAGAGAAGGAAAGAAAAAAGCACTGACTCCTGACTCTCTTTAGCACAGGAGAAGATAGCAATCTTACAGCCACCACTTTTTGCTTTTACACAACACTCTGGAGATGCCACAAGGGCCGTAAGAGTAAAAAACATTCCTTTTTTAAGGGCCGTGGTAATTTCAGTCACTAAATCATCATCCTCTTCATTTAACGACTCCGTAATCCCTTGCAGGGTGGAGTCTGGGCAACTGAATGGAGCTAGCAGTGTTTACTGGCCGGATGCCCTTCCTGTTGCCAATGCGGAGTTTTTCCCCCAGCAGATATATTCTCGTTGTGCCCAGAGAGAGAAATACCCGCCTCTACCGAGGATCAAACTCACACCCTCCTGATTGTGAAGCGAGAATTCTACCTCTAACCATTGCACCACTCACTTTGGTCACTAAACAAACTGTAAGTTGTAAATTGAGGAGTGCCTCTAATTAGTTTTTTAGGCATTTGATTTATTTCCTGCCTCGTCTCCGGGGGAAACTGTGAAGGACGACCAATCTCAGCATTGGGCAAAAGTGGAGTTTTTACCCTTTCCAGTTTCTCAGGAATTAACTCTTCCTTCAGGCCGCTGGTCTCCTCCTCTTCTTCGTCTCGTTTCTTCTTCTGACTCTTCTGCTGCCGCTCTCGTTCCGCGTGTTTCTTCTCCTCCTCCAGTTTTGCTTTCTTCTGCGCCCGCCGCTGCTTGCTGAGCATTTTCTTCAGTTCTTTGGCAGAAAGATTTTCTGTAGAAAAAACAGAATTATTTTATCGTTTTCCTTTTTTTTTTTTGATTTTGACACGGGCAGGTAGCCCTCGACACAAGAGACCAACAATTGAGCTCAATGTTTCTGTCATTAAATTGAGACATTTGTTCAGGGAGTTTTCCCCGTTCTACGACCTTTCTGGTCGTTAAATGAATCGCTGCAGTGGATATGTTAGCATGGTTGTTAAGCGAATTTGGCTTCCCTGGCTAGCTTTGCTCGTCAGAAGGTCACAAAAAGGGATTGCGTAACCACAGGACACTGCAACCGTCGTAAGTACATGCCAGTTGCCAAGCGCCTGAACTGATCATGTGACCATGGGAACACAGCAACGGTTGTTAGTGTGAAAGTGTGTACTGTCACACTACCCACGTAAGTGTGAAAAACGGGTCATAAGCCACTTTTTCCAGGGCTACTGTTAATTTCGAACAACCATTAAATGATCTATTGCAGTATGCCATACTGTAGGCTAACTCTGCCCTCTGCCAGGAGTTCGATCCTGACCGGCTCAGCCTTCTGTCCTTCCGAAGTCGATAAAACGAGGACCCAGATTGTTGGGGGGGGCAAGAGGTCGACTTTGTAAACCGCTTAGAGAGGGCTGGAAAGCAGAGTGAAGCGGTATATATGTCTAAGGGCTTTTGCTATTGCAAGTCAAGGGCTACCTGAACTCTAATTATGGATAAAAGAGAATATTTATTGCTCAGGGTTGAACGGAGGGTTCCTTGGTGCTCTCTGAGCTTGGTTGTTTCATTACCCAAGTAGGTAACAGCGTCAGTGCTAGAAGAGTTAGTTTGTGGAGAGGAGGAGGAGGAGGAGGAGCATATGACGGCCGTGGCCAGGGGGGCTTTCTATCAGGTTCGCTTGATACGCCAGTTGCGTCCCTTTCTGGATCAGGACTCCTTATGCACAATCACTCATGCCCTTGTCACTTCTTGCCTGGACTACTGTAATACTCTCTACATGGAACTCCCCTTGAGGACCACCCGAAGGCTCCAACTGGTCCAGAATGCGGCCGCGCGGGTGATTACGGGGGCGACATGGCGCTCCCATGTAACACCTCGCCTGCACGAGCTGCACTGGCTCCTGGTGGTCTTCCGGATGCGCTTCAAGGTTTTGGTTCTTATCTTTAAAGTGCTCCATGGCTTAGGACCCGGGTACTTATGAGACCACCTTCTGCCACCGATAACCTCCCACCAGCCAATAAGCTCTCACAGAGAGGGTTTCCTCAGGGTGCCGTCGGTCAGGCAATGTCAATTGGCGGCCCCCAGGGGGAGAGCCTTCTCTGTGGGGGCACCTGCCCTCTGGAACGAGCTACCCCCAGGGATATGACTGATCCCGGACCTCCAGTACTTTCCGCAAGGCTCTGAAGACTTTCCTATTTCAGCAAACCGGGATGGCTTAAAGAGATTTTAATGGGTTAATTTTATAGATGAGGGGTTTTAAATTGGGGAAGCCATAATTGATTTAATTATGTTTTAAACTATCTTAACTTTTATATCGTATGTATTTTAATCTGGCTGTTCACCGCCCTGAGTCCTTCGGGAGAAGGGCGGTATATAAATTCAATAAATAATAATAATAACAACAACAACAACAATAACTGTGGAGTCCTTGATGCTTTCTGAGTTTGCTTGTTTTCTTATAGACGTTTCATTACCCAACTAGGTAACAGCATCAGTGCACTGATAAGGTTACCTAGTTTGGAGAATGAAACGTCTGCCCTCTAAAACCCCAAACCGAAAAGCGCAGTGATCTATCTATTCCTGCGCCAAGCTGAAACGTTTTAATTCCAAACAAAGCGAGCGATAGCTTTGAAATTCTTAAGCGCAAACGGTCTTGATTTCTGGAAATCCCTCCTTTGGGAAGTGAATACAGACCCTGTCTGGCAGAAGCTCCAATACCTGAATTCACTTCCTGCTCTTTGTTCTCGCTGGCCAAGGGGTTGTCGTGCAGCTTCAAGTAAATCTCTATGGCTGATCGCGCCGCCTTGAAATAAAAAGCGTGTTTTCGTAGCACGTCTTCCAACCTCAAGAGGTCGACGTAGGCACGCAAGGTCATCTTCCTCAGACAATAGGTATGGAAGTCAAACTGGTCATCGGTGATCTCAAAGAAGTGCTGAAACACACAGACAGCCGAATGTTAATACCAGGGTTTTAGTCTGTTGAGCTATCCAGGCTCCTATTGGGGTGGGAATGGAGATTTTACAGTATCCTTCCCCTGGAGTGGGGTGGGAATGGAGATTTTATAGTATCCTTCCTCTGCCATGCCCACCAAGCCACGCCCACAGAACCAGTAGTAAAAAAAATTGAATCCCACCCTTGGAAGCAACCCTTAAAAACATAATAACCAGCATGGGGGAAGAGAAAAATAGAGGCTTTTTACAATTTTACAAACCCTGCCATTCCTTTGAAAGGAAAACAAGGCGTATTTTCCAAGAAACGGAAGCCCAAATCAGAAAAATTTGCTTAGATGAGCTGACCACGTGGTGATAGTGCCTGATTCTTTTTCGTTTCTGTTCAGGTTTTGCTTTTGTGGTGGGGATTCTTTTAAATTCTGGATCCTTTCTTTGTAGATTTTCCTTGGGCAGTGAGTAATCGAACCCACGTTCATTAGGGGAAGTGGTATAATCAGGAAAAAAAACACCAACTCATCCGTTGATCAACTTACCCTCTCAATTTCGTGGCACTGCTTCAAAGCTTCCCCGTATTTTCCTAATCTTTGAAAAGCGAGGGCACATTCTGTCTGAAACCACATGCACTGCATTTCATTGAGATTCTCCGTGGCAGAAGTCCCTTCCTGGAAAACAAGAAAAGTACTTCAGAAATAGTCTTAATTCTACTTAAAATCGTCTTCTTTTAACGACCTCATAATCCCTTGCGGGGTGGAATCTGGGCAACTGAATGGAGCTAGCAGAGTGTTTAATGGCCAGATGCCCTTCCTGTCGCCAGTGTGGAGTTTTGTTCGGCAGATATAATCTCATTGTGCCCAGAGAGAGAAATATCTGCCTCTATCTAGGATTGAACTCACACCCTCCTGATTGTGAGGCGAGAGCTTCACTTCTAGGCCACTGCACCACCCTAATTCTGTTTTAAGATATCCTGTAAAAATACTTCTGTCATCTTGTGCTCCAATAACGTCGTGACCATCCTTATTTTTTACAACTCTGTCCATTTTCTGACAGGAGATGCTTGGAGAGATTTACATTTCCTTCTGGAAATGACAATACAGGTAGCCCACGACTTGCAACAGTTTGTTTTAGTGGCTGTTCCAAGTTTCGATGGTGTTGGTTATCCAACCTCTTCTTAAAAACTTCCAGTGTTAAGAGCATTTACAACTTCTGGTGGCAAGTTGTTCCACTGGTTAATCGTTCTAACTGTCAGGAAATTTCTCCTTAGTTCTAAGTTGCTTCTCTCCTTGATGAGTTTCCACCCATTGCTTCTTGTCCTTCCTTCAGGTGCTTTGGAGGATAGCTTGACTCCCTCTTCTTTGGGGCAGCCCCTGAGATACTGGAAGACTGCTATCATGTCTCCCCTGGTCCTTCTTTTCATTAAACTAGACCTACCCAGTTCCTGCAACCGTTCTTCATATGTTTTAGCCTCCAGTCCCCTAAATCCTCTTGGTTGCTCTTCTCTGCACTCCTTCGAAAGTCTCAACATCTTTTTTACATCGTGGCGACCACAACTGAATGCAATATTCCAAATTTTAAGGTAAGAAAACCAAATACAACCAAGTCCTTTCACAAGGAATTGAACAAGGCCGTAACTTGTAACTTGATCAAGGAAGAAATATTGATCTTCCTAAAACAGAAGAGCATCAATGCAAAATGCAACATGAACATTGCAACGGATAATTGCACGAACCAGATGAACAATAGCATGACTTGAATTGGTGGTTATGTAAAAGAAGTAAAATGCAGACTTAAAAAAAAAAGCAGCAAAATTGCCGAGCAAAAATCATTTGTTAGACAAACACCAATGAAAATAGAGTTGAAAATAGAGGGAAGAAGAAGGTAGAAAGGATAAAAGAAGGGAGGGAGAGAAAGAGAAAGAGAAGAAAGATTGCTGTAAAATAAAAAAGATGAAATGGAAGAAAGGCATCCCTGAACATGTTTAAATATATTAAAGAATGAACTATTTAAAAAAATCAAAGGAGAATGTATATGATTAAGAATGGAAAAAATAGAATTTGAGGGTGAAAGAAGATACTGTTTATAGAAATAAGAACAGGAAATTAAGATTGGATTAACAAATATGGAAAAAGAACACTTTGGCAGAAACTGTAATTAAGGAAAATATATTTGGATATGATAAATTGTATATGATATGATATATGGTCAATACTCTGTTCCAAAAATATGTGTGTGTATTGGGAGCGGGGGCGGGGGAACTAATAAAATTTGTCAAAAAAAAGAAAAAGAAAAAAGAAAATAGAGTTGCTATAAATATTTTTATATTGTTCAAGTTTATGAATCATATAATAGATTATATTTGCAACAGAATTATTTATAATGAACTACTCCATGTTGTAGTCCCACGTTTTAAACACTACAAGGAAATGTTTTTTTTCTAGAAATGTTTCACTACAAAAGTGCATTTGAGATGAAAAATGTAAGAAAGTGTATAACAACAGATGCATTCTTTTTAAAAAAAGAAAACGAGTTTTACTTCTATTGACCTTTTGTGATAACGTAATTATTTTTCGTTTACCCGTGTGAACTTGGAACACATCTCCTCGGCTTCCTTGACCAGATTTGCTCTCAGCATATATTTTGCACACTTGGAATTGATGAATCTGTCTGCCGTATCCAAGGACTGGGCCTCATCCATCCATCTGGCAGCTTCCTTGAGGTTGCCTACATGCTATGGGGCAAGGAAATCTATATTCGATTTCATTTCATTCAATAAGGGCGCCTTCCTTCACTGGAAACGTTAGAGGAGGATAAAATTACAGCCCTCTCTAGCCTATGTTATTAGGTGAACAATAAACTCGGAATACACTGATTAAAAAAAAAGAAGATAATAATTAGAAAACTGTCACGGCTGACAAATCACATCCGTAATTGAAGAGCATTAGATAGAAGAAATCTGGGTTTTCTCAAGAACAAAAAACAGTATAAAAGCTAAATCTGAATTCCCTTTCTTCCTGATATTACAGGTTCAGAGCAGGGGTGAAATACTCCTGGTTCAGACCGGATCGCCCAATCCGATAGCGATGGAGTAGGGTGGTTCGGAGAACCGGTAGCAAAAATCCCTGCCCCCCGCCAATGCCCAGCTGAGCCACACAATCATCAGAGGCTTTTTCTTTTAATTTTTAAAAGTATTTTTTCTACAACTTCTTTGGCCGAAAAAATGCTTTTAAAAGTAAAAAAAAAAAAGCCTCTGATGATCGCGCGGCTCAGCTGGGATCGTCAAAGGGATCGTCAGCTGATGATCCCAGCTGAGTTGCCTGATCGGCAGAGGCTTTTTTTCTTTTAAATGCCTCTGACGATCCAAGCTGAGTTGCCTGATCAGCAGAGGGTTTTTTTCCTTTTAAATGCCTGTGACGATCCCAGCTGAGTTGCCTGATCGGCAGAGGGTTTTTTTCCTTTTAAAAGCCTCTGATGATCTAAACTGAGTTGCCTGATCGGCAGAGGCTTTTAAAAGAAAAAAAGCCTCTGCCGATCAGGCAACTCAGCTGGGATCGTCAGAGCCTTTTGAAAGCATTTTTTTACAACCTCTTCGCTGAAGAGGTTGTAGAAAAAATGGTTTTAAAAGGAAAAAAAATTGGCCACGCCCACCGTCACATTACCCCCACCCCCACCAAGCCACACCCACAGAACCGGTAGTAACATATTTTAGATTTCACCACTGGTTCAGAGGTTACCAGCACTCTTAACATCATGTTCTGTTCTGTTCTGAATTGATATTTGTGTGTCAATCCATTGATATTTTCTACAAGGTCAAATGACTTAATAAATTATTCTATTCTATTCTTATTCTATACTAAACTCTTATTCTATTCTAATTCTAATTCTAATTCTAATTCTAATTCTAATTCTAATTCTAATTCTAATTCTAATTCTAATTCTAATTCTAATTCTAATTCTAATTCTAATTCTAATCTACCCTACCCTACCCTACCCTTCTGTTCTATTTTCTTTTTTTATATATAAAAGTTTTTTATTTTTCTTTCTCATAAAACATATATAAATGTACAATCTCTTTAACCATTCTTATCACACATATTATCTTTTGGAAGGATAAGAGGGGAGAAGGAGTGGAATGGTTGTTGTGGAAGAAGGGAGATATGGAATGATAGAAGAGCAACTCCGAATATATTCTAAAGTTTTAGGATGAAGAATGAATCAATATGGAAACCTTCTGTTCTATTTTCTCTGTATTCATTCTACTCTACCCTACTCTATTCTACAAGTCAAATCATCCTGCTCTTCACTAGCTACCTTTGTCTTTAAGTGCACTATCAAGTTACATGAAATATAAACACACCAAGATTCACATATTCCGAATATGGGATAGTTAAGGAAGGGCAATGACCTTATAAATTTTGGCTTTCAAATAGAACAGCTCTATTAACGTCGGAGTACTCGTCACAGCAGAGTTGATGTAATCCAATGCCAAGGAAAATTGGCCAAGCTTGTCGAAATGCTGCGCGAGGAAATAACGAACCCAAAGCAGCGTTGTGGGCGATTCTTGCTCTCCGTTTTCTGCAACACACATAGAACAATTCGCAACGCTTAATCTAGAAGTACAGATTATCAAAAGGCTCGGTTCTTAAGAAAATGGATTCCCCTGTGAAGATATACCAGTCCATATTACACTCGTTAAACTTTGCATTTTAGCTACGTTCCTCAGCACCGAAGCTTACCATCTGGACTAAACATGTGACAGGTTTTCAAAGAAGCTTCATAACTAATTACCAGCTCTTGGATTGTTGAAATCTACAAAAGAGAAATAAGAAAGTTGTGTTAAAATACTCCTGGGGTTATTGTCTCAATTAATGTTCATTCATTCTCTCTCTAAAGCGCATCACTCAATGAACAACAAACCTTGCAATTTCTTAACTTGACAGAACGTTAAGGTACTTTGTGTACAACTCGCTGTTGTACGTTCTTGAAAACACCTCCTTGGAAAACCACTAGATGGCGATAAAGAGTTGCATGCCTCTCTTTGCTGCCATCTACTGTAGAGTCTTTTTCTGCAAGCAGTTATTTTCCCAAATAAAATGTTGGGTATTTTCATTTTTTTCTTTCTTTTTTTTTCTTAAAATTTTATTCAATGTATCAAAATGTAAAAAAAATAAGGAAAAATAAAGATAATGTGAAAATGGGAGAAGGAGGAAATGGGGGGGGAATGAGAAGTATGGGGTTAAAAAAAGCATTGACTTTCAAATATTTTCAGCACGGTAGAAAAAAGATATGAATATTACGGTCTCAATTTTTTTTTACTTTTGCATATTTAGTATATATAGTAACCATTTCTGCAATTACACACTTATCTAATCGGCAAATCCCTAAGTCAGAATTTCATTGTTTTTCTGTCTCGAGCACAGAATCTAGAAGTGTTCCAAGTTAACATAAAATGGAACGTATCCTTTTCTTGGATTAAAGCATCTCATTTGACATCTCTGCTAGCTCCATCAACTCTTCCATTGTGAGAATTAATACATTCATACTTTTTCTTGAAGTTACAATGAGTGGTATAATCTGACTTTTTTTTTTAAACAAGAACCTACTTTCCCACTGGTTCCATCCAACAAATATTACCAGAAAGTAACAATTATTGTTGAATTATTTGTGAAATATACGAATGCTGTTTTTTTAATATATATATATATATATATATATATATATATATATATATATATATATATATATATATATATACATGCTAGCTGATAACCCGGCATTGCCCGGGTATTTATAGATGTCGAAGCCTTTGTCTGACAGGGAGCCATTGAGAAGGCTCTTCCCCCTACTCGAATGCCCTCTCCCTTCCCCCTCCCATGCGCTCCTCTTTCCCACCCTGTCTACGATCCTGGCACTTTGCCCCAAATCCATCAGGCGCTTCCCCATTGGTCCACTGGAGGACGAACATCATGGCTGGCTTTCCAGAGGAAGCTGCGAACGAACTGACATCATAAACAATTGCTGCTCTAGGATGTCACACTCACTCTCCCTAGCGGCCCAGGCATTCCAGAGTTATTCTGGAACACACTGACACAGACACAGGGCCAGGGGTGTCTTACTCCCCGCTTCCCCCGTCCAGTATTTGTTTCCAGATAGTAAGTCATCTGTGTATCAAGTTTGGTTGAATTGCTCGAAGCATTCCAGAGTTATGCTGGAACATACATACATACACACACACATCCATTTTTATATATAAAGAATATATACAAATGTGTGCATGCATACAGGGACTATAAGAAAACTGACCTTTTCTGTACTGTAGTACAAAGATTTCAAAGTTGTAAACAGAGGTGGGCAACCTTTGCTGAAGTTAACCCTTAGGAATTTATCCAACAATTCTCTAAATTTTTCACCTAGAAGCAAAAAACATATAGATTATATTACATAGTAACTCCATGTTCATTTTGCATAAACTATGAAAAATCACAAAGATAACAATGTAAAGAAAAAACTGTAACTCACACTCCTCTAGAAAAAATATGGAAATCGGGTCAATTTGCATAATATATGTAGATTACAGTTAAGCAACCTGATTTTTAAGTTTGCTGGGGACAAATTCGTTCTCACAACGCATAATGTACTGTACATGATGGTTTGCTATTGCCATTTAACATCTCTGGATAGAATTAACAACAATCATAAAGTGTTCAGTCACTATGTAATGGTAGTTGTTAAAGAGATCCTGGCCTATTAAAACTAGTCGCTAATATTAGATGCTGGAATAATTGATTGCGATTATGTAGAATGATACTGAAAATATCCAGATGTATGTATAAGAATCAGATATTCGGTTTTTTGTGGTTGATTCTCATGCAAGCTTTTCAACTTTTGAGAAATAATTTTGCTTTGCCCTTTTCAATTTTAGAAGGTGATGCAGTCAATAATTTTAGAATAAACATCTAATTCTTATGCACATAGAGCAGCCTTTTACACTAACTCCCTGGGCTCTGAGAAGTCTCAACAAAACTTTACATGTTCTGGCAAACGGGTTCTTTCTCTCTATATAAATGTTTTGCTTGTACTGATATAGAAGAGTAAGCAAAGAGAGGGGGCAGAGTTAAGCAAGTCATCAGCCTAGAGTGATTTCATTCTCATAAATGGTCTAAATCCAACACCTCTTGAATTCTGTTGAACTTTATCTGGTGCCAATTTAGTAACAATATTAGAAGGAAGTGGGGTGTGCAAACCTCACTTCCTTCTAGCACTTATTATGTTAACCTAGTCAGGTGATGAAATGAAAACACCCAAGCTCAGAGTCTACCAGGGATCTCACAGTGAGCTACAAATACTCTCCTTTATTGGTACTTTATCACTCCCAAGTATTTTGATCACATTCCTTGCACACTTACAAATGGTGGGCCTAGTTAATCTACCGTCAATGGCATGGATGGGCAGGTTCAATCATCTTCTCCATCAAGAACATTTATAGGTGTGTCCAGATACTGAAGTGGAATCAGTTGCTCAGGTATCTTTGGAGAGCCAATTTGGTCTAGTGGTTATGGTACCAGCCCAGAAAGCAGGAGACTGTGAGTTCTAGTCCTGCCTTAGGCATGAAAGCCAGTTGGGTAACTTTGGACCAATTGCGAGGTGACTATGAGTTCTAGTCCTTCTTTAACCATGAAAACCAGCTGGATGATTTTGGACCAATCACTAGGAGACAGTGAGTTCTAGTCCCACTTTAGCCATGAAAGCCAGCTGGGTGACTGGGATAATTACCCGGAGACTGGGAGTTCTAGTCCTGCCTTAGCCATGAAAACCAGCTAGGTGACTTTGAGCCAGTCACTCTTTCTCAACCCAAACGACCTCACAGGGTTGTTGTTGTGGGGAAAATAGAAGAAGGAAGTTCTGTTGGATACATCTGCTGCCTTGGGCCGTTTGTAAAAATACTACAGGCGGGATACAAATATTTTTTAAAAAAAATAAATAAATACTTTTGGTATCTTTCTAGGAGGTTGGCCATAGCTTCCCCACTAATCACTTGTGTCGGTTCAAAGAGATAGCTGAGTGTTTCCTATTAAAGATCAATATTCTCAGATTCCCAGAAAACTGCTGTTAGCCATAGCAATAATTGTTACAAGTTATTGGATCTGAATAAAATCCAGCTACACATCGCTTGTCTTAAAAGCCCTTAAGCTCTTCTGGATGCTTTGTGTCTCAAAATTGCTTTTCGGTTCACGGCGGTGTATCTAAACAAAATAAACTATATATTTTCGAAAGAAAACCAAAGATGAATCTTCCACTGCAGATGAAATGCAAATGAAAAAAAAAATACTTTTTAAGACTCGTGGAGCCGTACGATATAACGAGAGCGACGTGTTACCTGTGACGAAGTTTAAAGGTAGCCTTCGAGGTGAGACAGCTCGTGGATGTCGCTTGCTTATTTCTTCATACAATTCTAGCCTCTCTTCTAAAGAGTCTGTTGAGGGATGACAAGTGTAAAATTGGGAGTTGTTATGCCTTAAAGTCACACAGTTCAGGGATAAGCGGCAATGTAGAACACTGTATTCCTTTGCTGAGCTAAATCCAATTATTCAGTTTCACTCGACTGAAGTTTTCCTCCGAGTGGAAAACCTGAAACCATATTTGTGCGAACATTAAATCTAGTATCTTTATTTCGTTTTTACCAGCAGTGGGTTTCACTTATTCTTACCACTGGTTTGCCACATGCATGCACCCGGCCTCGAAAATGTGGCTAAACAGGATGTCTTTACGCCAGGGCAGGCTCACCCGCGATCTCCACTACCAGTTTGCCAAAACCAGTACGAATTGGCTAAATACAATCGCTGTTTTTTGTTGTGCAAATTGTTCATTCCAATAATTAGCGTCCCACCCCATTTTCCTTTCATTTAAATTTGGATGCAGCTCAACGTATCCTTTTTAATTCGAGTTTTAACTTCATATGCTTTTTATTTCGTTTCCAAATAAACACAGAGCATGGAATTTCCATCCTCCGATAGAGCAGCTCAAATTTACTAGAAGTAATACTGAATTGGAGAGGCCGGTTTTCACGAATAACAAACAACTGAAATAGTTAAATATCTCACGTTCAAACAAAGGGATATTATATTCGAGTTATTTCTTAGAGAGGAGTTGCAATCAAGCGTTACAATGCAGCAGGGAGTTTTAAGATGAGAGAGACTGCAATGAATATTTAAAGCTAGCCCTGCGCTTACAACCATTTGTTTACTGGCAGTTCAAAGTTACAAGAGCGCTGAAAAAAGTGATTTATGACTGCTTTTCACACTTATGACCATTGCAGCAGCCCCATGGTCATGTGATTAAAATTCAAACGCTTGGCAACTGACATGTACTTATGACAGTTGCATTGTTCCGACATCACACAATCTCCTTTTGCGACCTTCTGATCAGCAAAGTCAGGGGGGAAGCCCGATTCACTTAACAACTGGGTTACAAACTTAACAACTGCAGTGGTTCACTTAACAACTGTCACAAGAAAGGTCGTAAAACGGGACAAATCTCACTGAACAACTCCTTTGCTTAGCCAGAGAAAGTTTGGGCTCAGTTGAGGTCGTCAGTCGAGGACTAGCTATATTTCCCTAAAGGCATGGTTCCCCCTACACCCTATTTTTTCAAACCCCACCCCCACCCCCAAAACAAGGCCTGAAGCGAGATGTACAATTCTGTCGCTTACGTGGCCGCAAAGCTTTTTCCAGGCCCTCGTAGTAACTCCAACATTCTGCATTCCGATCAATAAGTTCCCGATATATTTCAGCCGCTTCTTCCAGGCGTCCCAAATTCAGCAGCATTTCCCCTGCAGCAATAATACAATCCCACCGGACGTTAAAAGAAAATAAATGGAAAAGCTTTGGACGCCCACCAAAAAGGCTCAGTTTTTATATTTGCAATAAAGGAGAATAAAGGGTAGCTCGGGGTTGAAAGGAGGGGTCCTTGGTGCTCTCTGAGCTTTGTGGTTTTTCTTTACCCAACTAGGTAACATCATCAATACTAGAAGGGAAGAGGAGGAGGAGGACCGTGGAGTCATTGGTGCCCTCTGAGCTTGGTGGTTTTCTTACAGACGTTTCATGACCCAACTAGGTAACATCATCAGTGCTATTGATTAACACTCATGATGTTCCCTAGTTTGGATAATGAAACCTTTGCAAGAAAACCACCAACATCAGAAAGGACCAAGGACTCATAAGCATCTTTCTTTCTTTCTTTCTTTTCTTCTTTCCTTCCTTCCTTCCTTCGTTTATCTTCCTTCCTTTCTGTCTTTCCCTATTTTCTTTCTTTCTTTCTTTCTTTCTTTCTTTCTTTCTTTCTTTCTTTCTTTCTTTCTTTCTTTTTCTTTCCTTCCTTATCTTCCTTCCTTTCTTTCTTTGTCTTTCCCTATTTCCTTTCTTTCTCTCTTTCTTTCTTCCTTCCTTCCTTCTTTCCTTCCTTCCTTCCGTTTATCTTCCTTCCTTTCTGTCTTTCCCTATTTTCTTTCTTTCTTTCTTCTTTCCTTCCTTCCTTCCTTCGTTTATCTTCCTTTCTTTCTGTCTTTCCCTATTTTCTTTCTTTCTTTCTTTCTTTCTTTCTTTCTTTCTTTCTTTCTTTCTTTCTTTCTTTCTTTCTTTCTTTTCCTTCCTTCCTTATCTTCCTTCCTTTCTTTCTTTGTCTTTCCCTATTTTTTCTTTCTTTCTTTCTCTTTCTTCCTTCCTTCGTTTATCTTCCTTCCTTCCTTTCTTTGTCTTTCCCTATTTTCTTTCTTTCTCCCTTTCTTTGTCTTTCCCTCTCTCCTTTCTTTTTCTTTCTTCCTTCATCTTCCTTCCTTTCTTTCTGTCTTTCCCTATTTTCTTTCTTTCTTCCTTTGTCTTTCCCTCTCTCCTTCCTTCCTTCCTTTCTTTGTCTTTCCCTCTCTCCTTCCTTCCTTCCTTCCTTCCTTCCTTCCTTCCTTCCTTCCTTCCTTCCTTCCTTCCTTCCTTCCTTCCCTTCTTTCTCTTCCCCCCTTTCTTTTTTTCTTTCCAAACCCCACTCCTTTTTAGCACTGATGATGTTAACCCCGTTTGGGCCATGAAACCTCTGCAAGAAAATCACCAAGCTCAGAGAGCACCAAGGACCCTTCTTACATTTCCTCCTAAAATAATATGAGTAGAGATAATCTGACACCCACATGGTCTACTCCAACCATAACGGCCATCAGCCACGGACAGGGCTGAGGTGAGAAACTGGTCATCTGTGGAGCTCTTAAGTGCTGTCTATGCCCCAATCTTTATTAGAAATTTGTGAGAACAGCTCAAACGGTGCCACTGTGTCACAGCAACCAGGATTGCAAAACTTAAAACAGCTAAAATGATTGAGAAAACTTATAAAGGACACTTTATAGACAAAGGGACGGCCAAGGGAAAAAATTAACCCCAAACTTCTGATTTAAAGTTCCATAAGAAAGGAAGGAAGGAAGGAAGGAAGGAAGGAAGGAAGGAAGGAAGGAAGGAAGGAAGGAAGGAAGGAAGGAAGGAAGAAAAAAAAGAAAGAAAGAAAAAGAAAGAAAGAGGAAGGGAAGGAGGAAGGAAAGAAAGAGGGAGGGAGGGAGGAAGGAAGGAAGGAAGAAAGGAAGAAAGAAAGAAGGAAGGAAAGAAGGAAGGAAGGAAGGAAGGAAGGAAGAGAAAGAAAGAAAGAAAGAAAGAAAGAAAGAAAGAAAGAAAGAAAGAAAGAAAGAAAGAAAGAAAGAAAGAAAGAAAGAAAGAAACAGGGCTATGAAAAATTAAGGCTAACTAAGGGCTTATAAAAAGAATTTACCTTTAATCTCATCTATCATGAGTTTATCGCAGATTTGCCTTTCGTAAGTTTCTATATGGTCCAGAGATTCCTGAAAGAGATCTGCTTCCCTCATAACTTGGTTCTGGTACAATATTAATTCACTATATTCGTAGTCTATTTTGTTAGGGGGCACCTGAAAAAAATAAACCCATAGATTGGTATTCGATTGGGAAGCATTAGTGCATCAAAAAGGTTGTGGGGATTTTTTTGCAAATGAAAAAAAAGACCGGAAGACATTAAGTTTAGGGAAAGTCTGTCCTTGAAACATTTCAGAGTAGAAACCCATCAGTTGAAGCATTTTTTTAAAAAAAAATCCATTGGACTTTGTCGCTTTTGATATGGATAAATTCTGCATCAGAAAAGGTTGCTTCAACTGACAAGGGTCCCAAAGATGCTTTTTCAAGAGGCAACTGAAATTTCTCGGTTTTTTCTTTGAAGACGTTTTGCTTCTCATCCAAGAAGCTTCTTCAGCTCTGACTGGATGGGGGAGGGGAATGGAAGGATTTATATTCCATACAGAATTCCATCGCTTATAGAAGGATATAAATCCTTCCCTTCCCCACCATCCACTCAGAGCTGAATGGATGAGAAACGAAACGTCTTCACTATTTTCATTATTTTCATTAATTTGATTTATATGCTGCCCTTTTCCGGAGACTCAGGGCGGCTTACAATGCATTAAGCAATAACCTTCATACTTTTGTATATTTTATACAAAGTCAGCTTATTGCCCCCACAAACTGGGTCCTCAATTGACCTACCTTAGAAAGGATGGAAGCCTGAGTGAGATTCAGCCTGGTGAGATTCAAACTTACAGTAATTGCAGACAGCTGGTGTTAATCACAATGCTTTTAGTCTGCTGAGCCACCAAGCCCTAAGAATAAAACCAGAAAGTCCAGTTGCTTCCTGAAAAAGCATCTTTGGGACAACCAGGACTTGGATGACGGGAGAATCTCTACTGATTTTCAACTGACAGTAATGGTTAGGCCAGCATTGTAATATATTTCTGCTCATATTAACCTACACTCTAAAATGTGGTTGGGATAGACTTTTGACTTGTCCCTTTGATAAACTGTTTAGATACCTGAAAACTTACTAAAAGAGAGTGGACAAAGTCAAAGTAACAGAAAATCCACTGCTGAAAGAGGAGACCCTATACTAGGGGTAAAATGCTACCGGTTCGCTCCGGTCCAGGCGGCAGCACGTGGCTCCACCCACCCACCCGGACATCGTTACTTCCTGGTTTTAACCAGGAAGTAACCTGTTTTTGACCCTCTGTGCATCCGCAGAAGGCTTCGCGCATGCACGGAGGGTCTACAATCGGATCTGACGATGGCACGCATGTGAGCAAAACGACTGCGCGAGCGCAATGCGTATACTTCCAAACCAGTAGGGAAGGTAAGTAGATTTCACCCTTGCCCTATACCATTTCAGACAAATGGGTTGTCCAGTCTCTTTATAAAAACCTCCACTAATAGAGCACTCACAACTTCTGGAGGCAGGTTGTTCCACTGGCTAATTGTTCTGATTATCAGGAAATTTCTTCTTAATTCTAGGTTGCTTCTCTCCTTGATGAGTTTCCACCCGTTGCTTCTTGTCCTGCCTTCAGGTGCTTTGGAGAACAGCTTGACTCCCTCTTCTTTGGGGCAGCCCCTGAGATATTGGAACTCTGCTATCATGTCTCCCTTGGTCCTTCTTTTCATTAAACTAGACATCCCCAGTTCCTGCAACTGTTCCTCGTATGTTTTAGCCTCCAGCCCCCAATCATCTTTGTTGCTCTTCACTGCACTCTTTCTAGTTTCTAGAATCCCTTTGAAATTAATGAACAGATCATTAACTGCAAACGAAGATTCACTGAACTCAGGGGGTGAACATACAAGAAATATGCCCTGTACAAATTATACAATTTATAAGGAATCCATTCCAAGTAAATTCATTAGTGTGCTTTGTACCAAGGTAACAATTTGCTTTCAAAGAACAAAATCGTTTTATGGAAAATTCTGATTTTGTTTTGTTTTGAACTTAAAATGCAGACCACATGTGCTGTGCAGTCCATTTCTTCTAGCTAAACAAAAATTAATTATTAATTAAAGCAGTGTTTCATTTTTAAAAGCCGCACTTCATTTCCCTTTAGGCTTTGGAGAATGTAATTTTTAAATATAATAGAAGAGAGAAGCTTGGAGAAATTCAGCGGCTCAAATTCTTATCCATGGATATTAGGCTGGGCCCCTTCGGAATAAAATCTTACCTGTTGGGTTTTCCTAAATTCTTCTAATAATTTTAAGGCCATGTCGTAATCTTTTAACAAATGATACGCAATTGCATAGCCAATCCAGGATGCTCTCTGAGTGGGCCGGAGCTGAAGTAATTGATATCTGGTTTCCTTTAAAGAAATAACAAAAGGCAACTAAAAACGGTATTCCAAATAATGTATATTCTTAATCAAAGTTTCATAGTCAATGATATAAAGGATCAAAACCCTCAGAAATGCAAAACTATCAGAAAATCCAAAGAAGGCTGTCAAAGAAGGCTAAAACTTGAAGTTTTAGATGATTAATTTTAACAATCTTCATTTGAAATTCGCTCTCTAGGTAAGAGTTAGAATGAATGCTATTTCGTATCTATTGGCAGAAATAACAGAATAAGAGTTGAAGGGACCTTGGAGGTCCTCTAGTCCAACCCCCTGCTTAGGCAGGAAACCTTACAACCACTTCAGACAAATGGTTATCCAATCTCTTCTTGAAAACTTCCAGTAATGGAGAACCTACAACTTCTGGAGGGAAGTTGTTCCACTGATTAATTGTTCTCACTATCAGGAAATTTCTCCTTTGTTCTAGATTGTTCTCTCCTTAATAAGTTTCCATCGCTTCTTGTCTTGCCTTCTAGAGTTTTGGAGAATTGGTTGACTTCTCTCTTCTTTGTGGCAGCCCCTTAGATATTGGAACACTGCTATCAAGACTCCCCCAGTCCTTTTTTTCATTCATTCATTCGTTCGTTTGTTCGTTCATTCTTAGGTTGACTCTACAAGCTACTTAACGAGCAGAAAGAAAAGTCAACCGAAATGTAAAAAGGAAAGAGGGGTTTTAAAGAAATGGAGCAAGGAGAAAACCAGTTTATCTCATTGTCAAACTAGAGCTAGACAATTAACAAGAAGGCCAGCATTACCAGTAACAGAGAAAATTAGCTAAGCTTTTGCTAAGAATCTGCCAAATCACCCTCTTACCTCTATGGGACGGGAGGAATTTGAATTCAGCACAGGGTCAGTCATATTAACATCTACCCTGCTGGAGCCATTTTAACAGATTAACAGAGTCAAAAGGGGCCTTGGAGGTCATCTAGTCTAACCCCAACATCTCCCCCCCCCCCCACTTCCAAGCAGGAGACTCTACCTACACCATCTTAAGCAGTAACGCCTGATCCTAACCAAACTGAACCAAGGAAAATAAGCAGACAATTTATGGTTAAAACTGCCCCTCTGGTATTAAAGAACACAATGGACAAACAGTAAAGTGAGAAGATGCAAATTTTCTACCCAGAAGATCCTTTTGCATTATTGTTTGTTTGGTAAAATTGTGTATGTACAGGTGGCCCCTAGATACGAGGTTTAAGATACTATGAAAATTAAACTAACATGTAATTTTCCATTTCATTGATATAATTCAAATGCCTCTGTCTCTGTCTCTTTCTCACCCTTTCTCTCCCCCCTCTCTCTGATTTTTTTCTCTCTCCCTCCGTCTTCCTCTCTCTCTCTTTCTCTGCCTCCCTCCCTTTCTCTCTCTCTCTCACTCCATCTCTCTCTCTCCCCCTCCGTCCTTCTCTCTCTTTCTCTCCCTCCCGTCTCCGTCTCTCTCCCCCTCCTTCTCTCCCTCTGTCTTTCTCTGCCTCCCTCCCTCTTCCTCTCTCCCTCCATCTCTCTTTCTTTCTCTCTCCCCCTCTGCTTTTCTCTCTCTCGCTTTCTCTCTCCCTCCCCCTCCCCTTCTTTCTCTATCTCTTTCTCTCTCTTCCTCCCTCTTTCTGTCTTTCTCCCTCCCTCTCTTTCTCTCTCTCTCTGTCTCTTTCTCCCTCTCCCTCCCTCCCTGTCTTTCTCTGTCTGTCTCTCCCTCCCTCCCTCTCTCTTTTCCCTACAAATCCATACAGAATTTCAATAAGTGTTTTTAAGTTCCGCGCACCAATGGGATTTCAAGGGGACAACGGTTGATTGATTCAACGTATGGACTCACTCTGTATCCTTCGAGGTCTCTCATCTGGATCTGCAGCAGGGAAAGATCCCTCAGGATTTGCAGATTGTCTTTATCTAGCTTGAGGGCATTTCGGTAGCACTTAATCGCTTCGTCGTACTTTTTATCGGAGCGCTGCAAGAGTCCGTAAACATGCCAACCTAACGAGAAGGTTAAGGAAAACGGACAGACCCTGGCGGCTGAAGACAAATTAGGCCGACATTCGTGCAACTCGCTGATCATGGAGTGGGTGTGAGCCAGGGATGAAATGTTCCCGCTTCAGACCGGATCGCCTGATCCGGTAGCGATGGCGGTGGGTGGTTCGGAAAACTGGTAGCAAAAATCCCTGCCCCCCCTCCCAATTGCCCAGCTGAGCCGCACGATCATCAGAGGCTTTTTTTTTTTTACTTTTAAAAGCATTTTTTCTACAACCTCTTTGGACAAAAAAATGCTTTTAAAAGTTTTTTAAAAAAAGCCTCTGATGATCGTGAGGCTCAGCTGGGATCCTCAGAGGCTTTTAAAACCATTTTTTCGGCTGAAGAGGTTGTAGAAAAAAATGGTTTTAAAAGTTTTTTTTTAAAAAAGTTGGCCACACCCACTCAGTCGTATTAACCCCCCACCACCAAGTCACGCCCACAGAACTGGTAGTAACAAATTTTACATTTCACCACCGGTGTGAGCCTTAGGAGGTCATCCAGACAAGAAACACAGCTCTAACTTAACGGTAGCAGCTCTAATTGAACTGTGTAAGGATAAACAGAAATCTGATGTTATACAGGTAGTCTGCAGCTTACAACAGTTCCGTTTAGTGACGGTTCAAAGTGGCACTGAAAAAAGGAGCATTTTTCACACATCCGTTGTGCACGTCCGATGTCTCCATGGTCATCATCATCATTGTTTAATGACAGCGTAATCCCTTGCGGGGTGGAGTCTGGGCAACTGAATGGAGCTAGCAGAGTGTTTGAATGGCCAGATGCCCTTCCTGTCGCCAATGCGGAGTTTTGTTCGGGAGATATAATCTCAGTGTACCCAGAGAGAGAAAATATCTGGCTCTACTTAGCAGCCCCATGGTGACGTGATCAAAATTCAGATACTAGGCAACTGACTCATATTTATGACAGCTGCCGTGTCCCGGGGTCATGCTTAAGAACCGGGTTACTAACTTAACAGGCTGCAGGGATTCACTTAAAAACTGTAAGAAAGAAAGGTCGTAAAATGGAGCAAAATGCACTTAATACATGTTTCACTTAGCAGAAGATTTTTTTTTGGCTCAATTGTGGTCATACATCGAGGAGTACCTGTATTTCCTCCCCCCACCCTGCCTTTATAGTCCAAGAAACTAGTCCCTTCTCTTCCCCAATCTGATAAGGGAGAATATTCTTTTTTAAAAAAACCCATCACTTTAATTCATTTTGTGTAGATGAGACACTGGCCTATTTCATAAGGACGTTTGAGAACAGAACTATGCAGGGGGGGAAAAAAAAAACCCCGAGGTACAATTTCAAAGGATACAAACATGACTTTTGACATCGTTGCGTAGCCCTTTTCGAACAAATTCATACGCGTCTTCTTTTTTTCCTAAGCAATTCAGCGTCAGCCCTTTCATAGCCAGCGTCTCTGGAGAAAGAAAGGCGGAAAATTTTTTGAACGGTGAATCAATTTTTAAATGTGCTTTAAGGAAGTGCAGAGGTAAAAAGCTGAATTTTCTCAAAGATGGCACAATTTATTTACCGTATTTTTCGGAGTATAAGATGCACCTTTCTCCCCCTAAAAGGAGGTGAAAATTTGGGTGCATCTTATACATCGTATGTAGCCCCACCCACTCACTGGTCCCCACCCTTTGGCCTCTGCCTCCCAGCAATTTACCTCCTTGCAGCAAGCAGCAAGAAGAAACAGCCCATTTCAGCTTCAGCACAGCCCGATTAGCACAAGTTGATTGTCCCTTGGATTGGCCTCCCGACTCTCAGCTGTTTCAGGCTGCAGGGATTGTCACGGCCTATTGCTGCATGGGCCTCTGCTGCTTGCTGCAAGGAGGTAAACTGCTGGGAGCAGATTTTTTTTTTCTTGTGCTAATCAAGCTATGCTGAAAACGAAAATGAAAGTAAAGCAGGCTCTTGGCTGTTTGCTGCAACGAGGCAAAATTGCTGGGAGGCAGATTTCTTTTTCTTGTTTTCCTCACCAAAGAGCGTCTTATACTCAGAAACATATGGTATGTTTTTTATCCAAGGCAGAATTTCCATCCTCTCTCACCTACCAACTGAAATATATCAATCTGAAGATCCAAGTGATCTTCCAACTTGCCTTAACAAAGGAAAGCTCTAAACTAGGATAGGAAAGCTCTAAACTAGGATAATGAAGAGCTAGGATTCTGTAGAGATTCTCAGTCTTCCAGGTCTGAGAAGCTAGGTTTTGTCTTGGTTTAAAAATGGAGATCCTGCTGTGGATGCTCTCCGTTTCTGCTTTGTGAGTATCAGGCCCTCTGGCTCCAGATCACTATAAGATTCTTCATTTGGATCTCAAGATTCCTCTTGAGGGATTACAAGGGGATTACAAGCTGGGAGATCTCTGAAGGATGATCAGGTGTTGGTCTTTCTCCTGAATATGGGAGAGGAACAGCCACCCTGCCTCACATACAGGACAATTGTGGATTTTAATTCTTTTATGTTATGATCAGCGACTTCCGCTTCAACCCTTCTCCCAAGTCATGGACTCTTTCTGAGATACACATATCAGCAGAAAGAGATGATATAGTGGGCAATCTTATTTCAAACAGCCAAGGAAAAATCCTATTCGAACACTATAAAAAATATTAACACAAAGAAAGAGATTTTTTAAAATGAACTTTTAAGGGTAAGGTTAAAATCCAGGTTAAAAATACAAGCATAGACAGAGACAATCGTTCACAAAAGTAAATATTTTTTAGCGGTCCTCTCCCCATTTTGGAGATTTCTTACCTTTTTCTAAACAAAAAAAAAAAAGGGGGGGGGGGTTAGTCCATTGAAAAATATGAGATATTATGCAGGTTAAACAGGATTAAAATTGCTCTGTAATCTTATTCTGCCAGATGTGATGGATGTTTTCTTCAGAAAAGTCATATTCAAAATTAGTTACTTTAGATTTAAGAATGGAAAGGTCTGTTGATGGTGTTTTCAGTTGTATATAAAGTTCTGATTTAGGATTCTAAACGGTTTCTTACAAATATAAATACTTCATCTACAGTAATGGCCAAAATTGGGGAAACCTTTTGGGAAAAGTGCATTTTTGAGGTTTGATGGCTAATAACACTACTTTTTGGGGGGAGTTTCATAATAATCATATTCCATTGCTGAAATGGCCTGGGAATAGCCCAGACCTAACCCAATTGAAAATCTATGGAGTCGACTAAAGAAACTTGTTAGTCAGAAGCGACCCAGCAATAAAATCCAGTTAATAGAAGCCTTCATTCTAATAGCAAATCCTTCAAAAAGTTATTGCGTTACAGTCTTGATTAAATTATCTTTCCACTGATAAATAACTTTACGGTACTGCTAAAAAAAGGGGGTGTTATTAGCTAGTTTTAGACAATACACTTTTCCTAAAAGGTTTCCACCATTTTGGCCACGACTGTATTTGGTTACTAGATGTATAGCATCTTATCTCCAACTCTCAATGCGTCAACGTAATTAACACAAGCTTTGTGTCGTTACGACAATGGTGGGTTCACATCTATAAACTATTTGTAAGGCAACTGCCTTTAAACAGCTCTTAGTAAACAAAACACAACTACATCATTTTAAGGAAATAAATTTAACCAACATTTCAAACATACCTCCGTGTTCAGCAAACTTTGGATTAGAGAGAATCATCTTACAGAATTTGAGACCATTTTTGTACTGTTTTTGTTCATAACATTTCTAAGGGGGGGGAAAAAAAAACACAGAATGACAAGGAATTAGGAGACCCGAGTCAGCAACAGCAATACTGCACACACATACAATACATGAACATACGAACTTGAATTGAATAGATTAATGTCTGGCGCAAATAATAAGAGCCACCGGTGAGGTTTTAGCACTGAAAATCGATTCGAAGCTAGACACAAGAATCTGGTCAACTCAAGTTCAACACTAAAGTGGTGCCAGATAAGAATTCAAGGGGATCCAGGAGGAATTGGAACATTTGTGACAATGTAAAGATTCTAAGCTAATGGCACATTTAACGCCAACCCCAGTTCTGATTGCTGTTTTCCTACAGATAATAACCATTTCAAAACGCAACAAACAAGGATAGAAGGACTATTCCAAAATATTTTATATTTCTGAGATACTTTAGAAGATATTCCCTATTTATAAGACCCATTAGTAAAAGGAAGAAAAAGGAAGATTAGCATATTAGTCATTATCAAACTGGAAAGCTACAGGAACCGATGGAAAACTCACTGAAATATGACAAGCAACAGAAGGAAAACAGGCTAAAGTTCTAATCATAACAGATAGATCCATTTAGTGAACGTTTTGAAGGTACAACAGCACCGATTTATGACCGCTTTTCACATTTACGACCATGCTCACATGATTTACTCGGATGCTTGACAAGTGGTTCATATTTATGAAAGTTGCCCTGTCCCGGGGTCGTGTGATCCCGTTTTGCGACCTTCTGACAAGCAGTCAATGGGGAAGCCAGATGTCAGGGTTCCAGGGCTGACACCAGATTCACTCAACAACCATGCTTCTAACTTAACAACTGCAGTGATTCACTTAACAATTCTGGCAAAAATGGCCGTAGAACGGGGGTTAAACTCACTTAACAAATTTCTCACTTGGCAACTGAAATCTGGGAGTCAATTGTGGTCATAAGTCGAAGACTACCTGTATTATGATTAATGTGCCCTCAGCCACGAACAGGATGGAGGTGAGAAATTAGTCCTCTTTGGAGTTCATAGTGCTCTCTAGGCATCAGACTTGGAGATTGTTACAACAGTTCAAATGGTGCCACTGTGTCACAGCAGGAAAAGACGACGAGGATCACAAACCTTAAGCAACTAAAATCCTTGAGAAATGTTGTATTTCCATGGAGATTCTAAATCATCCCAGAAAGGGAGCAAAACTTACTTAACAAATATTTCATTTAGCAACAAAAATTTGGGGCTCAATTGTTGTCATGCTCCAGCATATAACCCTTATATATTGTTGTTGCTCTCTAGGTCCATCTAGTGGCCGGAAGGACAAATATGCTCCAACATACAATTTTTATATACAGTGGTTGCACTCTAGCTCCATCTAGTGGCTGGAGAGACAAAATATCAAGTATATTGTTTGAAGCTGACCCCACCCAGTGGTGGATTGCCCCTGGTTCGCACCGGTTCTATATAACCGGTAGTAAAACCAGTGGGAGGCTCCGCCCACCGACCCTGACGTCATCAAAATCACGCTTGCGCAGAAGAGCGCGTGCATGCACGACTAAAAGAGTGCGCGCAGCCCCGCTACAAACTGGTAGTAAAGGTAAGTAGAACCCACCCCTGACCCCACCCCATTACCCATCAGCCCGCACTCTCAAAACAAGTGCATGCTCGGAAGCTAGACTCCATTTCCTTTAGCATTTGGAGAAGGCAGAAGCACAAAGAAGAATCCATCTTAAATCTGTGGCATATGGTCATCCAAGGACAAACCCACATTCCCCACATAGAGCATCACTGGGGAGATTTAATTTGCTTGTATTTATTAATTGTTATGTTCAGCAGTAACTCAATACTGTCTATCTTGTATTTGGCTCCCATTGTATGTATCCCTATTTTCCCCCGTTTCACCATATCCTGTTCTTTCAATAAAGCATCCAGATCTACGCACACCGTCCGTTTTATTGGAGGATAGGTGGGTTTAGCTCAGTGGTGGGATTCAAGTACTTTAACAACCGGTTCTCTGCCCTAATGATTTCTTCCAACAACCAGTTTGCCAAACTGCTCAGAAAGTTAATAACTGGTTCTCCCGAAGGGATGTGAACTAGTTAAATCCTACCACTGGTTTAGCTGCATGTCAAGCTGCACACAGACTAACGTTGTGAGAACAGAACAATTGTGATCTCCGGAAATTTGAGAATGGCCCAGCAGCTAACGTATGAGGCAGGGGTGAAATGTAAAATGTGTTACTACCGGTTCTGTGGGCGTGGCTTTGGGGGGGGGGGTAATGTGACTGGGTGGGCGTGGCCAACTCTCTTTTTTAAAACTTTTTGAAGCTTTTTTTCCTAATGCTTTGAAAAGCCTCTGGAGATCAGGCAACTCAGCTGGGATCGTTAGAAAGGGTTTTTAAAAAATGCTTTGAAAAGCCTCTCTGACATCAGGCAACTCAGCTGGGATCGTCAGAGACTTTTCAAAGCATTTTTTTTACCACCTCTTCGGCCAAGAGGCTGCACAAAAAAAAAAATGCTTTGAGGATCCCAGCTGAGCCACGCGATCATCAGAGGCTTTTTTTTTTTACTTTTAAGGGCATTTTTTCGTCAGAAGAGGTTGCAGAAAAAATGCTTTTAAAAGTAAAAAAAAAAGCCTCTGATGATCATGCGACTCAGCTGAGTATGGGGGGGGGCGGTGGGCGCCACAGGGATTTTTGCTACTGGTTCTCCGAACCACCCACCGCTATCGCTACTGGATCAGGCAATCCGGTCTGAACCGGGAGCATTTCACCCCTGATATGAGGTCAACTAAATATCCCCAAAAGGAGACTTAACGGAGTGTGCAAACTATTAATTCAATATCTTTAATTTTGCATAAAAGCAAAATGACGCTGAGGATTAAGAGGCTGGGATGGAAAAGAGATGCCAGATGTTCAAACTGGCTTTAGAGAAGGCCGAGGGATATGAGATTTATTACTAATGCCTGCTAGATAACTGAGAAGGCCAAGGACTGACAAAAATAAGTCAGTATGTATTTTATTGATTAGAGGAAGGCATTTGACTGGGTCGATCGTCTCAAGCGGTGGGACGTGCTTTAAAAAAATGGGAAATCTAGAATATCACATTACTCTTATGCAAAATCTACACACAGGGCAGGAAGTCACCGTACAAATAAAATATGGAGAAACAGACTGGCTCCGGGTTGGCAAAAATAAGAGGAGGCTGTATATTCTTCCCTTAGTTATTCAATTTACATACTGAATATATCTTAAATTGGAATGGAAAAAGATTAGCATGGCTTTAAATCTGGAGATAATAATCTGCATTAGGAAGATGATAGTGTTCTGATAGCTGAAGATGACAAGGAGCTGCAAGTTTTTCTGAAAAAAGAAGTCAAGAACAGAATGAAAATCTTGGATTAAAATTAAACGTAAAGACAATACTACAGGTAGTCCTCACTTACTGACCATTCATTCAGTAACCCTTCTAAGTTACAACAATAACTTTACAGTCCATTTACAACCGTTGCAGCATCCCGCAATCGTAGGATCTCCGTTACAGTATATGTTATCTTGTTCTTGGCCAGTGTTTTTTCCCACCCCCTTCCCTCAGCAAAGAGATAGGAGAGAAAGGGATTGCAAGAGAGTAAGCTGTTAATTCTTCTCCACATTCAGAGCAGAAGCGCGAACATCTTACTGTCTTGAAACCAGTGGTGGGTTGCTCCTGGTTCGGCCGAACCGGTAGCGGTGATGATGTGATGACACCGAACTGTTTCTCTGTGACTGGGAGCTGTGCCCTCCTGCCCACCCCGCTTTATTCCTACCTTTATTTCTTGGTTTTTAGCCCAGCTGATAGGCGCAACAGAGCGGATTGCCGCACCTCAGCTGGGCAGAAACCTAACGCGCGGCAATCGCACCCAAAGCGCATGTGCGAAGAGAACCAGTGGTAACACTGGTTAGAACCCACCACTGCTTGAAACCCGTTCCTTTCCAAGTTTTCCGCTCGGGGAGATGAACTCAGTGACAGTGCCAATGAGTAGTTCCAACTTCCAGGAGAAAGTCACGGAGAAAATTTATCTAAGAATCAATGCCAGTTTAACAGCATACAATCGATCGACAATGGAAATGTCTGTCAGTGCTGAATCCCGCGGTTAAGAAATGTGTAAGATGGCTGGACCCAAAACACCAATGAAAGAAATACCATAGCATACTGCCTTGGTACTGGCATAGTACTGCCATACTACTGTTTTTTTTTTAATTAATTAGTCTAGTACAGGGATGCCCGGTACTGGGGTGACTGGTGGTGAAATGCTCTGAAGACTGCTACTGGTTTGCTTTGCGCACGCATGGACACTTCACACTCATGCATGCCAAATGCACACTTCACGCACATGCGCACCGCAGGCGCCAAGAAGCCTTTTCTGAGTCTGCAAAGGTAAGTAAAACAGTGAGGGGGTGGGAACAGCTGTGCCACACGATTTATATTTGCTAGAAAGCAGGATTTCCTGCTTTCTAGCGAATATAAATTGCGTGGCACAGCTGATCGTCACACAGCTGATCGTCGGAACTCTTCTTTTTTACTTTTTAAAGCGTTTTTTAAACTACCTGTTCCAGCGAACCGGTAGTAAAAAAAAAATGCTTAAAAAGTAAAAAGAAAAAGTTCCCACGATCAGCTGTGTGACAATCAGCTGCGCCGTGCGATCTCAGAACTCTTTTTCCTACTTTTTAAAAGCATTTTTTAACTATCGATTCCGGCGAACCGGTAGTAAAAAAAATGCTTAAAAAGTAAAAAAAAAAAAAAAGATTCCGATGATCAGCTGTGCCACAATCAGCTGTGCCACACGATCGTCGGAACTTTTTTTAAAAATGTTTTTTTTAGCATTTTTTAATACTGATTCGGGCAAACCGGCCCGAACCGGTAGCAAACTGGATGAGACCCGTCTGGAATCAGACCACACAACCAGTGTTTGTGCATGAAGCTCCATTGTGCAAATGGTGTGGGTGCATATCCGTCACTTGCCCGCTGTGGGTGCAGAACCATTCCCCCTTGTTGGAGGTTGGAGTAAATTGAAGGAATGATTGAATCAATAAACATCTATTCATATTTGAAAAAATAAAAGTGGAAAACTATAACTGGAAAAAAAATAACATGCTAGAAATTCTGGCTAATCCTCTACATTTACACCGGTTGTAAAGAAACCAAAGCGATCCGGACTACAGGTAACATTAAAGTTTGTGCTAAAAGAAGAGTTAGACCCACCCTTAGTAAAATGCTTGTCATTAATAGCTAGTGAAACTAATTAAAACAATCACTTTGGGTGCGCGAAAATTTAAAAGGAACGTGACAAAGTAGCAGCCAGTGGTACTGCAAACTTTCCTGTCTTCTAGAAAAAGTAATCTCTTAGCTGTTCTAAAATTAGGGATTTATTTTTAGCAGAGAGTGGCGTGTTAGAGTGACTTACTAAGAGGCATTCCTAAACCTCATTGCAAGCAAGAAATAGCAGGAACGAGATTCACCTGTATTTTCCGCTAAACAGGTCCAACGTTGCTAGGCGAAGAAAAGGATGAAAACATACGTAAAGGTAGTCCTTGACTTACAACAGTTCATTTAGTGACCGTCCGAACTCACAACGGCACTGAAAAAGTGCCTTATGACCGTTTTTCACAATTATGACTGTTGCGGCATCCCCGTAGTCACGTGTTCAAAATTCAGAGACACTTGGCAGCTAACTCATACTTACGACGATTGCTGTGTCCCGGGGTAGTGTGATCCCCTTTTGCGACCTTTGATAGACAAAGTCAATGGGGAAAGTTGCCCAACCAGATTTCATGCTGAAGGCGGGACTAGAACTCACAGTCTCCTGGTGATTGGCCCTAAGTCACCCAGCCAAATTTTTATGGCTAAGATGGGACTAGAACTCACAGTCTCCTGGTGATTGGCCCTAAGTCACCCAGCCAAATTTTTATGGCTAAGATGGGACTAGAACTCACAGTCTCCTGGTGATTGGCCCAAAGTCACCCAGCCAAATTTTTATGGCTAAGATGGGACTAGAATTCACAGTCTCTTGGTGATTGGCCCAAAGTCACCCAGCCAAATTTTTATGGCTAAGATGGGACTAGAACTCACAGTCTCCTGGTGATTGGCCCAAAGTCACCCAGCCAAATTTTTATGGCTAAGATGGGACTAGAACTCACAGTCTCCTGGTGATTGGCCCAAAGTCACCCAGCCAAATTTTTATGGCTAAGATGGGACTAGAATTCACAGTCTCCTGGTGATTGGCCCTAAGTCACCCAGCCAAATTTTTATAGCTAAGATGGGACTAGAACTCACAGTCTCCTGGTGATTGGCCCAAAGTCACCCAGCCAAATTTTTATGGCTAAGATGGGACTAGAATTCACAGTCTCCTGGTGATTGGCCCTAAGTCACCCAGCCAAATTTTTATGGCTAAAATGGGACTAGAACTCACAGTCTCCTGGTGATTGGTTGAAAGCTATGCAACCAGATTTGATGCCTAAAGTAGGACTAGAATTCACAATTTCCTGGTGATTGGTCTGAAGTCACCCAGCCTAATTTTTATGGCTAAAACAGGACTAGAATTCACAATCTCCTGGCCTAGAGTACCTTAACCACTTAGACCAAACTGTTTCACATCATAAGAGAAAAAGACATACGAAAAACGTGTATGTTGGTTGCAGTTGCTTTCATAGCCACTTGACAAAAATCGCAATTATTGAACAATTTAATGACAATAATACAAGAGAAACGTGGCTGCCTTCCAAGCGTTGAGAACATTCAGAACAATGTTTTCTACATTTAATTCTTATTAGCTATTATTTGCTGCCAAGAGTGCTAGTATTAAGCCATTTAGATGTCAAATCCTGCACTTCACGCTGGTATGATCTAAAACAGAAGATCCAATGATACATTTATGCTTTTCAAGGCAAATTACAAAGCAAAGGAATATACATTTTTGCATCATTTTTATTTATGCAGTGTATAATTATATATTTTTAAAAATAATGTTAAAAATATGAATTCATATCCTATCTCTGCTGTCAATAGAATGGATTATTTATGACTTGCAAAATAAATGACGTATTAGGAAATACAATTTCATGTGACATCTAGTTATGTAATGGCAGATCCACACATTATATGATTTTTTTTTTCAATAAATCACAACTAAATCATCAAAAATGATCAAACTACACTATGGCTTAGCTGAATTAATGAACCTAGCCAGCATATCCAACACTGATGAATATACACAGGTGGTGTTTCTAGTTTAAATCATGAGTGTATATCTCATCATGGTTTGTTAAATAAGCTCCAATGGCTACATTCACGCATCACAGTAAGCCATAAAGCTTGGATTAGAAACTCATTGTTTAGATTCCCATAATGTGCTAAATAAAAAATAGAGTAGAGTAGAGTAGAGTAGAGTAGGGTAGGGTAGGGTAGGGTAGGGTAGGGTAGGGTAGGGTAGGGTAGAGTAGAGTAGAGTAGAGTAGAGTAGAGTAGAGTAGAGTAGAGTAGAGTAAAGTAGAATAGAACAGGGAAGAGAAGGGATGGGATATTGGAATGTAGAATAGACTAGACTAGACTGGACTGGACTGGACTGGACTGGACTGGACTGGACTGGACTGGAATGGAATGGAATGGAATGGAATGGAATAACTTTATTGTCACTTTGAACGTACACTAATCAGCACACAATAAAATGAAATTTCGTTGCCTCTCAGAAGGGTCACCACCTCAAATATGCACTACATGAACGTGACAAAATAAATAAATAAAATTTATTTATACATTTTTATATACATTATACATTTATATATACATAATACTATATACATAACAAAATTATGTATATAGTATTATGTATATAATATAATGGGCTAGCATTATATACAATAATACATATCCCAGTCAATTTCTACCATTAAGAATGAGAATTCACTATTGCAGAAAACGAATGCTATTAAACCATAATGCTATATTTGTTTTCCATTTATGACAATATGGGATCCAGCTATTGTACCTCATGCAGCGATATTATCATCTTAAAAAATTCTGGGTCAGCAATGTACCTGAGCCAGGTGTTAGTGAAAATGACCACAAAGATGGTTAAGTTATCTTGCAGGTTTCAAGAGTGTATTATTTTACACGGCTCCGATTTTTCACAAGCTAGTTTTCATTTCTAGAAAGGTCCTTCTTTAACATGATCAATGGGTGTTATCATTCAAAACGATGCTATAGAGCACTGCACACCAGACACAACTAGACACAAGGACAGTTTTTTCCCAAACACCATCACTCTGCTAAACAAATAATTCCCTCAACACTGTCAAACTATTTACTAAGTCTGCAGTACTGTTCATCTTCTCATCTTCTTATCGTTCCCATCACCCATCTCCTCCCACTTATGACTGCATGACTGTAACTTTGTTGCTGGTATCCTTACGATTTATATTGATATTGTTTCCTGATTGGTTATTTGTACCCTAGGACTATCATTAAGTGTTGTACCTTATGATTCTTGACGAACGTATCTTTTCTTTCATGTACACTGAGGGCAGCAAAGACAAATTCCTTGTGTGTCCAATCACACTTGGCCAATTAAAAATACTATTCTATTCTATTCTATTCTATTCTATTCTATTCTATTCTATTCTATTCTATTCTATTCTATTCTATTCTATTCTATTCTATTCCATTCCATTCCATTCCATTCCATTCCATTCCATTCCATTCCATTCCATTCCATTCCATATTTTCTATTCTATTCTATTCTATTCTATTCTATTCTATTCTATTCTATTCTATTCTATTCTATTCTATTCTATTCTATTCTATTCTATTCTATTCTATTCCATTCCATTCCATTCCATTCCATTCCATTCCATTCATGGCTATCAACCAACCAACAACCAATGACAGTCCATTCAGGGTGTGTATCTCTGTCCAAAAACACAGCAGGAATTGTGAGAACAAGTGAGTGAACGCCCATCAGCCGTCATAACTCAGAGCACGCTTAAAGCACCAAGCAGTTTAGGATATAATAATTATTAACCAGAATTCTGTCCCCACAGTAGCAGCTCCTAGTTTAAAAGAATTCAACCCGTTTCACATGAATAATTATGTGAATATTTGCAAAAACACCACAGGTGCAGCTATGCCCCTGCAATTTGTTGGCTAAGCGAGAAGATGCATTTCTAAAATCTAATTCATTTTTTCCCCAAGCTATGAAGACTGGAATTAGAAATTAGTGTAAAGTTCATTATGTTTTACTTGTTACGTTTTGACTTGGAAGGTTTTACTCAGACTGACAATGATAGTGAGGTAGTTTTCATAATGTAATGCGTTATTATGCTGAACAAGCATGTCTATCTGTCTGTCTATCATCTATCTGTCTGTCTGTCTGTCTATCTATCTATCTATCATTTACCTACAGTATATCTATATCCATTCATCCATCCATGAGTAAAAGGAGATCACATGATCTCGGGATACTGCAACAGTGGTGTGAAAAATAGTCATAAGTCACTTTTCTCGGTGCCGTTGCAACTTCGAATAGTCACTAAATGAACTGTTGTAAGTTGAGGACCACCTGTATTAAAAAAAGAAACTTTATAGAGTATCATGTTTATTCACAGTCATTAGGACTTACTATCTATTAGTTCAGTGATGGCTAATCTTTTTGCCGTCACGTGCCAAAAGCAGGGGGAATGTGGGGGGGGGGGTGTCACGCACACATGTGCCCGTACCCATAATCCAATTCCTCCCCGTGCCCCCCCCGCACATGCCCGTATGACCTCCCCCCCACGCTCCCCCCACTTTTGGCACACGACAGCAAAAAGGTTACCGGTGGGTCCAGTAGGCCCATTTTTCACCATCCCCAGGCTCCGGAGGTTTCCTTGGAGCCTGGGGAGGGCGAGAATGGCTTTCCCCACCCCTCTGGAGGCCGGAAACAGCCCGTTTACTGACTTCCGGTGGGCCCAGAAAGCCCAAAAACCAGCTGGCTGGCGCACACATGCATGCTGGAGCTGAGTTAGGTCAACGCTCTTGTGCCCACAGATATGGCTTCGCATGCCACCTGTGGCACCCGGTATTAGTCTGTCAACTCGTAAAGCATTCCTGAAGCAGAGCTGACTTCAGTTGGGTAAGTGCTGACATGTTGCTCCTAATAAATAGCTGGATTTCTTTTGAAACTTGGCTCGAGGCTCATGAATTAATTAGGGCGGTCAGAACCCTGACATTAGTGTTTCTAATAGGACATATCATCTATTAATATTTTTACGGCCTGACTTCTTTCTGAAGCTTGTATTCCTGCTCAGAGGCAAATAAAAGCTACAGAAATATGAACGGCGGAAACCAAGCTTTTAATTTAGATTTAAATCTTTACTACCAAAATTTGGTCCTATAAAATGTCAGGGCACTACTGTTCTGACCCAGATCATCAAACACAACACATCCTCTGAAGTTAACTCAAAAGATTCCTTTATTAGGAGCGCCGACAAAAAGTTTCTCTCTCAACGCAGGCTAACAAGTCTGGCCGGCTGGGAGATGAATAGTTGTCTGCCCCATCTATTCATCTCCACCCCCTGACTTTGATCCCCAGAACTAGGATGGGGCGTCACTAGCAGCGGTGGATCTTCCTTCCCAAGGACCGGCCCATAGATTTCCACTGCTCTCCTCTCCTCTGCCTTCTGCACATCAGGCACTGGACCCAGCTGTTCCTCCTCTTCCTCATCAGCCACCTCCAGACCTGGGGGCTGTTGACTCTCCATCTGAGGGCTGACGGATGGCCCAGGCTCCACCTCTCTCTCTCTCTCTCCGACAACTCCACTCCCTCTTCCCTCTCGGAGCTCTCAGGTTGCCTTGATGCTGATCCGGACTCCCATGCCCCACTCCTCTTCCTCCTCTGATTCAGCTGCTGGAGGAGCCGTTGGCCAACAGGCCACAACATTTTCATTGCCTTCAATCTACACATCAGTACAGAGAATTCAAAAACTTTGACAGACAGTCCTCGATTTACGAAGACTGAATTTCCATCCTAAGTTGTGCTGTAAGTCAAGCTGGATCTGATTTGACGACAATTTTTACAGTGGCAGGTAAGCAAATCACTCCCTTTTTTTGATGGAAAACAGTAACAAAAAGATCAAAAATCATGCGACCACAGGATGCTGCAACCCGCCGTAACTTGAGCTGGCTGCCTAGCGCCTAAACAGCGACATGACATCAGGGGTGGTGTGACAGTCGTTAAGTGAGAATACAGCTTGTTAGTCACTTTTTCCAAGGCTGTTGTAACTCTGAAATGTTGTTCAACAAAACAGATGTACGTCAGGGACTACATGGATAGAAGTAAGTCCCTCTAAAGTAAGTCCCTCTAAAGATGTGCGGACTTCAACTCCCAGAATTCCCCAGCCAACATGGCCGGCACAGTTGGCTGAGGGGGATTCTGGGAGTTGAAGTCCGCACGTCTTCAAGTTGCTTAAGATGGAGAAATCTTGCTCTAAACTCCTGAAGTTCACTTCCAGGTCAGTGAACTTCAATTATTTGCAATTAAAAAGAGCAAAAAAAACCCCCCAAAAAACAGGTTTTCTGGAGAAACACATAAACTCTGGAGAAAAGTTATCATGGAGATGGGTGTCACCTTAGTTCCTGAAGGCCAAAAGATGATTTAAAATTCACTGTGATGCAACGTACAAACTCTTGTTTGTGTGACCATCTCTAAGCGATTTCCTCATTTTTGGGATAGTTGACCAACAATTCCCCACGAAGAGCAAAAAAAAAATCTAGCATTGCAAAATATTTCTGCAAAATCCTTTCAACAAACGTAGGTAACCCACTGCAGATCATGCTGGAACTTAGAATCACAAGAGAGCCCAAAATTCAATGAGGTTTTTTTGCCCTAATTTACGACCTTTTTGGCATCCGTTGTTAAGTGAATAACTGCTGTTGATAAGTTAGTAATTCGGTTGTTAAGTGAATCTGCCTTCCCTCTTGTCGGAAGGTTACAAAAAGGGATCACCTGACCCTGGGACCCTGAAACTGTCATAAGTACATGCCAGTTGCCAAGCTTTCTAATTTTGATCACTTGACCAATCGTCGTGCGAAAAATAGTCCTAAGTAATGAGGGAGTTCTCGGTACTCTCTGAGCTTGGTTATTTTTTTGCAGACCTTTTATTACCCAAGTAGGTAACATCATCAGTGCTAACAGCCTACCATCACTACTAACACTGATGATGTTAGCTAGTTAGGTAATGAAAGGTCTTTAAGAAAATAACCAAGCTCAAGAGAGCACCAAGGCCTACCCTGGCCTACAAATATTCTCCTTCACTGGTCCTAAGTCCCCTTTTTTCCAGTGCCGTTGTAAATCACAACGGTCACTAAACGAATGGTCGTAAGTCAAGGACTACCTCTAAACCACATCTGGGTTTTGTTTTGGGGCCTTAAGAGAATAGGGTCAGTGACCGGATATGGAGAAGGAAAGAATGGAAGGAAAGCAGGACTCAAAGTGTGTTTAGAGACAACAGCATAGCATTTAGAGTAGAATAGAGCCGGAAGGGACCTCTGGAGGTCCTCTAGTCGAGCTCCATGTTAAACCAGAAGAACCTATGCCATTTTAGATAAGTGACTGTCTAGACTCTTCTTAAAAACCTCCAGTGATGGGTTTCATTTAAGCCCTGCCAAACTCCTAACGAGCAGGAGGGCTCCTCAAAGCAGCTCAGCAAAGCCAGGCCAATATTTCAACCTGCCTCAGTTTCCATTTCTAACGCAGCAGGTAGGGAGAAGACCAAGGATAGAGAGAAAGAGAGAGGGTGGGGGGATGGATGGAGAAAAAGAGAGAAAGAGGGAGAAAGAGAGAAGAGGGAGGGGAAGAGGAGAGAGGGAGGGGGGTAGAGAAAGAGCGGAAAGTGAGAGAAAGAGGTTAGGAGAGATGCGGAAAGAGAATGGAAGAGGAAAGGAGGGAGAGGAAGAGAGAGGGAAGAAGGGAGAGAAGGAGTGAGTGAGAGAAAGAGGGAGGGAGGGAAAAAGAGAGGAGGGAAGGAGAAAGAGAAAGGAAAAGAGAAAGAGAGTGCATGAGAGAGGAGAGGAAGGAGAAAGAAAGGAATGGGGGAGAGAGAAGAAGGCAGAAAGAGAGGAAAGGAGAAAGAGAGAGAGGAAGAGAGAGGGAAGGAGAGGAAGGTGTGAGAGAAAGAGGGAGGAAGGGAAAAAGAGAGAGGAGGGAAGGAGAAAGAGAGAAAGAGGAAAAGAGAAAGAAAGAGAGAGAAAGAAAGAGAGAGAGAGAGAGGAATGGAGGGGGGAGAGAGAGGGAGGCAGAAAGAGAGGGAAGGAGAGAGGAAGAGAGAGGGAAGGAGAGGAAGGTGTGAGAAAGAGGGAGGAAGGGAAAAAGAGAGAGGAGGGAAGGAGAAAGAGAGAAAGAGGAAAAGAGAAAGAAAGAGAGAGAGAGAGAGAGGAATGGAGGGGGGAGAGAGAGGGAGGCAGAAAGAGAGGGAAGGAGAAAGAGAGAGAGGAAGAGAGAGAGGAGAGTGTGAGAGAAAGAGGGAGGAAAGGAAAAAGAGAGAGAGGAGGGAAGGAGAAAGAGAGAAAGAGGAAAAGAGAAAGAAAGAGAGAGAGAGAAAGAGAGGGAAGGAGAGAGAGAAAGAAAGAAAGAAGGAGGCCCTGCCAACGTCTGGCCCAAGACCGCAGCCCCCAAATCCCCTCTGCCCATCCTATCCTGGCGCCGGCCCCTGCCGAGGATGGCAAGGCAAAAAGCCCGGACCTCCCAAGCCCCCCCCCCTTGTCTCCCCCTCAAAAGGGGCCCCGGAGCCCCCCTCCCCACCCTCCGGGCACGGCCAAGGGGAGGCTGGCAGGAAAGAGGCTGGGGGGGGAGGGCCTTTTGGGGGGCCCCGGGAGGGAAGGGAGGGGGCTGGGGGGGGGCTCCCGCTCTTTGCAAGGACAAAAGGGCCGCCCCCTCCCCTGCCCCCTTTCCCGGGTGGGGGCAGAGCCGGCGGGGGCGGGCATGGCTGCCAAGGAGGCGCGGCCCCTTCCGGGAGCTTTGGGGGGTGGGGGGGGGTCTTTGCAACGGGGGGGGGAGACCTTGGGGAGGTCGGGGGGCTTGCAAAGAAACCCCCTCCCTCCCTCTCTTGGGTGGGGGGGGCGTATGGGGGGGGGGGTCCCGCCTGGCTCACCAAGATCCGCTTGAAAAGGTTGCTCTCCTTGGGCGGCAGCGGCGCGGAAGGCATGGTGGCTCTTTTCCTCCGGCCCGGGGCTCGGCCAGCCCGGCTCGGCTCGGCTCGGCTCGGGCTTCGGGCTTCGGGCTTCGGGGCTCGTGCACGAGACGCCCCCGCGCGGCCGCCCGCCGCACCCCCCCCCCTCCTTTCCCTGCGCGCGCCCGCCCGGGATTTCCCCTCCCCGCCGGCGCCCGCGAGCGCCGCCTTGCAAAAGCCCGGGGCCTCCGCGCAGACTTTGCGCTTCCCGGAGGTGCTGAAGAGACCCCCCCCCTTTTTTTTGCGTTTTTGCAAAAGACAGACAGACAGACAGACAGACAGACTACGATCTGGGCCAGAGATCATTGGGGGGCGGGGGGGCGGGGGAAGTGGGCAGCCTGTTTCAGAGGAATCCGTCAATCAGAAGAGATGAAAAAGGAGAAGATTTGGAGTTCGGGATTGATGTGAAGGGTCCTGGGTGCTCTCTGAGCTTCGCTGTTTTTCTTGCAAACGTTGCATGACCCAACTAGGTAACATCATCAGTGTTAGAAGGGAGTGGAGAAGAGGAGGAGGAGGAGAAACGTTCATGACCAACAAGGTAACATCATCAATATTAGAAGGGAGAGGGGTTTGTGGAGAGGAGGAGGAGGAGGAGGAAGAGGAGGAGAAACGTTTCATGACCCAACTAGCTAATTTCATCAATGTTAGAAGGGAGAGGGGTTTGTGGAGAGGAGGAGGAGGAGGAGGAGGAAGAGGAGGAGAAACGTTTCATGACCCAACTAACTAACTTCATCAATGTTAGAAGGGAGGGGGGTTTGTGGAGAGGAGGAGGAGGAGGAGGAGGACATTGCTGGCACTGATGATGTCATTTAGTTAGGGTGATGAAACGTCTGAGCAAGCTCAGAGAGCACCAAGGACCCATCAATCGGAATAGAGCTGGAAGGGACCCTGGAGGCCTTCTAGTCCAGCCCCATTCCAGACAATGGGCTGTCCACCCTCTTCTTAAAAACCCCCAGTGATGGACCACAACTCATAACTGCTGAAAGCATGCTGTTCCTCTGACTGATTGGTCTCACGATTAAGCCCCCCTCCCTCGAGAAAGAAGCCTCCCTCCCCATCCTTTTTTTTTTAAAGAAAAGACTGAACAACCATTTCCTTGGGATCCCAAAAGGGCTTTTTTTTTTTTCAAGAGGACTTTCTGATTTTTCTTGGAAGACGTTTCGCTTCTCCTCATCCGAGAAGCTTCTTCAGCTCTGAAGGTGGACGAATACTTGGGTCAAGATCAAAACACAGGAATTGGAAGCGTTCACCGAACCTGTCGGATTAATTATTAGAATAATTAACCAGTGGAACGGCTTGCCACCAGACGCTGCGGGTGCTTCATCCCTGGAGGTTTTGAAGAAGAAACTAGACAGCCATTTTTCTGAAATGGTATCGGGTTTCCAGCTTGAGCAGGGGGCTAGTCTAGAAGACCTCTAAGGTCCCTTCCAACTCTTGTTATTCTGTTAATCAAAAGAAGGACTAGAGGCAGTGGTGAGATTCAAGTAATTTAACAACCGGTTCTCTGCCTTAATGATTTCTTCCAACAACCAGTTTGCCAAACTGCTCAGAAAGTTAACAACCGGTTCTCTCGAAGTGGTGCGAACGGGCTGAATCCCACCACTGACTAGAGGTGATATAATAGCAGTGTTCCAATATTTGAGGGGCTGCCCCAAAGAAAAGGGGGTCAAACTATTCTCCAAAGCACCGAAGAGCAGGACAAGAAACAAAGGATGGAAACTAATCAAAGAAAGAAGCAACTTAGAACTAAGGAGAAATTTTCTGACAGTTAGAAAAATTAACCAGTGGAACTACTTGACTCCAGAATGCTGTGAATACTCCAAGACTGGAAACTTTTAAAGAAGAGATTGGACAACCCTTTGTCTGAAATGAAATCGGGTGTCCTCCTTGAGCAGGGGGTGGAATAGAAGATCTCCAAGGTCCCTTCCAGCTCTGTTATTCTTTTATTACACTATAGAGGCTAGCTAGATTAGAGAGAACACAAGAAAGAGTTTAGAAGAACTGAGAGATGGTGCTATTAGCCCTCACAATCGTGTTATAATGATGTCCGTCTACCAAATATCCAGGTCGGACTGACCTTTTCTGCTTTATCTTTCTTCCGATCAGCACGGCAAAAATCAGCGGGAGAGCCACTAATCTGGTTGCAAGGAGCAGATCGGAGGGGTGACTGACCATCGTGATTGGAAAGCAAAGGAGCTGACAGACGTTATGTTGCTATTTTAATTTTTTTTTGGCATTTATATCGAGGGTTGTTTTTTTCAAAGAGGTGACTAATGACAGGAGTAAGTATCGAGTTTGGATTTGAAGCCGCCTGATCTATCTTATTTGCACTGTTGATAAAATGACCCTAAACTCGTCAGACACAGCCGAGCTTCTAAACCATGAAAAAAAAAATATAAATGACCCTTTGGAAACCATAGCAAGCTTAGCTAATATTTCGCTCCAAACTTTAATATAGGGGCCATGTTTTTCATTAACCCCGGTGACATGTTTCAGAATAATTCTTTATTGGCCAAGTGGGATTGGACATACAAGGAATTTGTCTTCAGTGCATAAACTCTCAGTGTACATTAAAAAAATACATTCATGCAGAGATTGGTCAAAATGTGTGCAAATATGAAACCGCACTGCTGGAAGTGTAACTATAAGGACGGAACACTTTATCACATGTGATGGTAATGCCCCAAAGCAAAGAAATATTGGGAACAGATAAGGAGATGGTTACAGGAGATAACAGCAGAACAAATTGAATTTAAACCTGAATTATTTTTATTAGGAATAATTAATCAAAAGATAAAAGAAGCAACTCCAACATATTTTACATATAGTAACAGCAGCACAAATTGTTTATGCCCAGTGTTGGAAACTTGAAAATATACCAGCCAACGAGAGGATTATTCATAAGATATTAGAAATAAAAGGCAAGGAAGAAACAGAATTTTACGAGATTTGGGATAAGTGGTATAAGTGGCTAGGACAGAGAAACAAAAATGTATAGAAATAAATGTAGATAACTGTAAGAGACACATGACACAGTACTGTTAAAAAATGCTTATTGTTAGGTCAATTGGAAAAATGGAAAATATTTTTTTTAAATACATTCATCCGGAATCATGATACAAAACTTAGTGCAGTGATGGGTTTCATATTATGCTGCTACTGATTCGCCCCACGCACACATGCTCACTTCGTGTGCACTTGCACCCGATTCATGCGTGTTCCGGCCTCAAAAACATGCCTAAATAGGATGCCATAGATCCAGGGTGGGTGGGCATGATTTCCGTTACCAGTTTGGGTAAACTGATCCGAACTGGCTAAGTACCACCATCTGACTTAGTGATAGTCATAGGATACTAAATAAGCAATCAAATCATGCTAGGAAATTAAATAAAACAATATCAATCATAAATATACAAGCAACAAGGTTATAGTCGTAAGTAGAAAAGGAGATAGGTAATAGGAAGGATGAGAAGAAGAATAGTAATACAGTCTTAGTAAATAGTTTGACAGTGTTGTGGGAATTAGTTGTTTAGCAGAGTGATGGCGTTTGGGAAAAACTGTTCTTGTGTCTAGTTCTGGTGTGCAGAGCCCTATAGTGTTGTTTTAAGGTTAGGAGTTGAAATAGTTTATGTCCAGGATGCGAGGGGTCTGTAGATGGGTCTTCTCGATAGATTTAGAAGTTATGGAGCTGTAAAACAGACAAAGCAGATTATGAAGTCTTGGGAGATAATGCAGAATTTTGCTTTGGAGTGAGAGATATGTATTATTAGAAATCAGGAACTTTTCAATCTTGGGTTTATCTTAGATGGAATTACTTGCAACTAGGAAACTGCTAGGGGAGGCAGTGGCTCAGTGGCTAAGATGCTGAGCTTCTCGATCGAAAGGTTGGCAGTTCAGCGGTTTGAATCCCTAGTGCCGCGTAACGGGGTGAGCTCCCGTTCCTTGTCCCAGCTTTTGCCACCCTAGCAGTTCGAAAGCAGGTAAAAAATGCAAATAGAAAAATAGGGGCCACCTTTGGTGGGAAGGGAACAGCGTTCCGTGTGCCTTCGGCATTCAGTCATGCTGGCCACATGACCACGGAGACGACTTCAGACAGCGCTGGCTCTTCGGCTTTGAAACGGAGATGAGCACCGCCCCCTAGAGTCGGGAACGACTAGCACAGATGTGCAAGGGGAAACTTTACCTTTACCTTTAGGAATCTGTTTTCTAAAATCATTGTAGGTAATCCTCAATTTATGACCCCAATTGAACCCTAAAATTTCTGTCACTAAGCAAGACAGTTTTGCCTCATTTTACGACCTTTTCTCACCACCGTGGTTGAGTGAGTCACTGCCTTTGTTAAGTTAGTAATCCGGTTAAGTGAACCTGGCTTCCTTATTGACTCTGCTTGTCGATAAGGATACTGCGACCGTCATAAATACGAACGCCCAGCATCTGAATTTTGCTCAGGTGATCATTGGGGATGCTGCAACGGTCATAAGTGTGAAAAAACGGTCCAAAGTCACATTTTTCACTACCGTTGTAACTTTAAATGGTCACTAAATGAAACTCTGCAAGTCGAGAATGACCTGTACTAACCAAGATAAACTGACATTGGAAAGCAAATCATGTGGTCATTGATTAAATGCCAAAAAGGGAGTGGTAAATAAAATTGTAATTATGCAAATGCTATCTTGATTTAAGCTATCCACTTTAAGTGGTACAGCGGAAGGCAGAATAAGAACATTTAATTGCATTTTTACTATTTGCAGGATAATGAATAAGGCCACCAGATCTGGGTTTCCAAAATCCAGATGACCACCAGATGCCAGCAAATTTTGAAAACTTCCATACATCCCTTTGCTTCATATCCAGACCAGCGATGGCTGAAACTCCATCATTAACACAATTGTTGCGTGGACAGTGTTTTTTTTTTAATTTTTTTTTATTGAAAAAGTTTTACAATACAAAATTTTTCATTTCCCCCCCCTTCCCCCCCTTCCCCCCTACCTCCCTCCACCCCAACCCCATTCCCCTCCCCATCCCCCCCTTGACTTCCGCTACAAATTTTTTTAAAAAAGTTTTTTTTAAAAAAAGGAAAAAATTAAAAAAAGAAGAAAAACCAGTACATATAAATTAAAAAAAGAAGAAAAACCAGTACATATAAAAAAGTAATATAACAAATAAACCTATAAATAATAAATTTTTTCTAAAATTAACAATCTTGTAGTAAAAAGAACTAATAATAATAAAATTTACTTCATTAATCAACCATCAATATTCATTAATATTCATTAATATCATACCTTTCTGTATCCCAACTACACCCCTCAGCTAAAAAAAAACCAAAACATAGAACATATCTCTATTCTAATAAGATGTTTAAAATTAACAATCTTGTAGTAAAAAGAACTAATAATAATAATATTTACCTCATTAATCAACCATCAATATTCATCTACCAATTAAGATACTCATAATATTTAGACCCAATTAAAAAATAAACATTACTAATTATATACCAAAATCCATCCCCCTTATAATAAAATATAATATATCACCTCCATATCTATATAATTTTAACTACACCCCTCAACTAAAAAACCAAAATATAAAACATATCTCTATTCTAATAAAATGTAATATATATGATTATACATATATAGTTATAATTGTACAATTATATCCAAAAAAGTTTTTCTATCTCCATAATCCATGTCACAGTCTTCTCTTCATCTTGATTGAAATTAAATATATTTTCTTTCAACGTAATTCCAATTCCAGTGTTTTTAAAAACAGGCTAAAGTGGCATTGAGTCATTCTAAAAAGAAATGCAATTCACACCAGTGTTTTCCCAACTTGGGAACTTTCAGATAACTGGACTTCAACTCCCAGAATTCTCCAGCACTTGAATTCTGGGAGTTGAAGTCCCAGAATTCAACTCCCAGGATTGAGTCCTTGGCAACTTTAAGTCCCACTGGTCTTAAAATTGCCAAGTTTAAAAACACAATAACAACTGGTTCACATTCATATTTACTACCGGTCAAAAAAGAGTCCTTTGACCAAAAATTGAGATGCAGGGATGGAGATTTAAGGGAGGAGGACCAAGCTACATTGCAAAAAATGCTGAAGCACAAAAGAATATAATGTGGGAAATTCCTCTTCACTTTTTAAAATCATACTGCTATTGCAGGCTTAAGGGTGTTTGTAAGAGTGTGGCATAGCAGAGGTTAAAACGCCAGCATCTCCCACTAGCCTTGTGGGAGTTGTAGTTCAGAACGAAAGGGTTGATGGGAAATGTGGTTTTCCCCCCACTTCCTTACTTGGTCCCTGCAGTTTCCTACTTCGAGCCGGCATTGGTTACTATTGAATGTCTGCTTTCCTTCAAGGTGAGGGATGGGGTTTTCTCTTTTTGCAAAAATTTAAAAGTTGCAAACATTAAAGATGGGATTTTTGCAAAAATAAATAAATAAATAAATTAAAGGGGCTGTTTGTCTGGATTTGCATTTTGCTTGCAAACAGGCTAGGAGAAAGGAGCATCTGTTTGCTGCAGTTTTTTAGGGACTAAAACGGTGGGTGGATCTAGCAAGCCAGGAGCAAAAGTTGTAGGTTTCCCAGGAATAAATTTAGGAAGGAATGGCCTCGCTTTTGCAATAAAATAAACTTTAAAAGGGGGATCTGAAGGTTTTTTTGCCTCTTGTGTTTTGCAGTTAGACTGCTATTTTTATTTTTTGGTTTAAGTTTTAATGTCACAAATTCATCCTGGGTAACTTCTACAGGATGCATTGATGCTATTAGTTAGTTTGGTAATGAAACGTCTGCAAGAAAAACGACCAAGCTCAGAGAGCACCAAGAAACCCTGCATGTAACTTCTGGCTAGAAATGTTTATTTGTAATTTAAAAGTTACATAAAAGAGAATTGTTGTATTGATTTGTTATTTGTATTACCAAACTTATTGTAACTGTGCTGCAGATGTTCAGGTAGAACAGACTTTCCTAGCCTGATTCCACTGGCTTCAGATTTTATAAATTGGTCTCCTTTACTATCCCAGGAATTCATTGAAGGCATCAGGCGAGAAAGGAAGAGGCTATGAGTTCTAGTTCTGCCTTAGATATGAAAGCTGAGTGGGAGACTTTAGCCCAATCACCAGAAAACTCTGAGTTCTAGTCCCATTTTAGGGATGAAAGCCAGCTGAGTGACTTTTGGCCAGTTAATCATTCTCAGCCCTTCCCACCTCATAGGATTGTTGTGGTGGGGAAAATAGGAGGGAAGTGTTTTGGATATGTTTGCCACCTTGGATTCTTTGTAAAAATAATGAGATGGGGTCTAGATAGATGGATGGATAGATGGATATGATACATTAGATAGACAGACAGACAGACAGACAGACAGACAGATGATAGATTATAGAGAGAGACATAAATGATGGATGGATGGATGGATGGATGATAAAGAAGATGGGTAGATAGAATAGATAGATGAATGATAGAGAAGAGAGATGATAGACAGACAGATGATAGAGAAGATAGATGAATGATAGAGAGAAGGGAGATGATAGACAGACAGACAGATGATAGAGAAGATAGATGGGTTGATAGATGAATAGATACCTTGTTTCCCCGAAAATAAGCCCCTGTCGTATATTTTTTTGAACCCGGAAATAAGATTTTAGGGAGGTCTTATTATTTTGGGGCGTGTGAAGCAAGATGGGGCTTCTCTTGCCATCTTACCTGATTTCCAGCTCTGTGTTTAAATATGTTTTGGGGGAGGCTTATTTTAGTGCATGCGCTCAAAAGCCCAATTGGGCTTATTATCAGGGGTGTCTTATTTTGGGGGTAACAGGGTAGATAGATGTGAGAGAGAGAAGAGAGAGAGAGAAGAGAGAGAGAGAGAAGATAGATGGATAGGTGATAGAGAGAGAGAGAGAAGATAGATAGAAGATAGATGGATAGATGATAGTGAAGATAGATGAGAGAGAGAAGATAGGGAGAGAAAGAAGATAGAGAGATAGATAGAGAGATGATAGAAGAGAGATGATAGACAGATGATAGAGAAGATAGATGGACAGATATACTGTAGATGAGAGGGAGAAGATAGAGAGAGAGAGAAGATAGATGGATAGATGATAGAGAGAGAGGATAGATAGATAGACAGATAGATGATAGAGAGAAGATAGAGAAAGAGAAGATAGATAGATAGATAGATAGATAGATAGATAGATAGATAGATAGATAGATAGATAGATAGATAGATAGATAGATAGATGATAGAAGAAAGATGATAGATGATAGAGAAGATAGATGGATAGATATATTGTAGATGAGAGGGAGAAGATAGAAAATAGATGAGAGAGAGAGAAGACAGATGAGAGAGAGAGAAAGAGAAGATAGATAGATAGACAGACAGACAGATAGAAAGTCAGAAAGACAAACAGATACCATTGAAAGAAATGAATGAAAAATGTTATGGTTTTATTTGTGTATTCCAGAAGTTTCCACCCGAGATGAAACCTCACCAAGCAAGTCCCGTTTTTAGATTCCTCTTTCACAAATGCTTCAAGTATCACCGGAGTTGCCCTCTTCCACCCCTGGCTAAAAAAAGCCCCCTTTGGACGGAGCTGAAAACCCTTCCACACAGCTGTAAGTGCAGGGCCGTCACATCTGCGAGGACTTTCCATACCAGTCCCACGGCTTTGGGATCGCTTTGGGACAGCGGCCCCTTGCAGGCTTACTTACAGACTTTGAAGCAAGAATACGAAAGGATCGATTCGTTGCTCAGCACCTGCTCCGTGAACGAATTTAAGGAAAAGGACCTCGCCCAACGACGGGCTGAACTATCCCCCTTTGTGGAGACGTTCCAACAAATACAAGAGGCTGAAAAACAAATTCGGGAACTGGAGAAAATGTGTACAGGTATGTTATCCACCTGGATAATAGTCCTCGACTTAACGACCTCCATTGAACCGAAAATTCTGTTGTTGTGCGAGACATTTGTTAAATGGTTTTTTCCCCCTATCACCAAAGTTTTTAAGTGAATCACCGCAGTGGATAAGTTAATAACATGTTGGTTAAGTGAATCTGGCTGCCCCATGAAATTTGCTTGTTGGAAGGCTGCAAAAGGGAATCGTGTGACCCTGGGACACTGCAACTGTCGTGAATATGAGTCAGGTGCCAAGCATCTGAATTTTGATCACAGGGATGCTACAACAGTCGTAAGTATGAAAAATGGTCCTAAGTCACTCTTTTCGGTGGCGTTGTAACTTTGAACGGTCACTAAATGAATTGTCAAGGTTCCGACTGACGATCTCTTAATGCTAAACTTTATTGAGTACATCATTTCGGCACAGCATGGAAGCGAAACCAGCTCTGGCTAATTCCCGCGCAATTCAGTATTATTAAAGCATAGCATTCTCCCTCCCTCCTATTCCTTATCCAATTAAGTCTCACAATATTGTTCTGAGAAGAGGTCTTGAAACTCTGGCAAACCCCTGCTGAAGTGACCTTGGTTCTCACAGCCTGACTGCTTGAGGCTTAAAATCCGCACTCCCAATTCCCTCTTCTTTCCCGCTCCATTGTTCATTGGCAAGCTGAGGAGCAGCAAAAGTGAAAGCAGCACGAGTATGTTTTGAAGCTGGATGTGAACTGTTATAAGTCGAGGACTGTCTGTATAGAAATTGTGGCATTTGGGGAACGCCGCAATTTCTTTGCTTCTGTTAGATCTGAGGGAACCGTCTGCCAAAACCTGAATTTCAGATGTCTGGTGTAACTTACTCAACTTCCATTGTTCTGCCGTTTTATTACAGAGCTAACTGAGTCTGAAGAGAAATCTCTATTAGAACTTGCTAAAGAGGAGAAGGAAGGCATGAGCCAGGTGATTAGAGCACTCTATCTAGAGGTGAGCAGAAGCCAGCTACATCCAGCTGTTGTGGTCTTGTGTGTATCAAGAGTCTTGTCTCTGGAGATTCTCAGTCTTCCAGCTCATGGTTGTCCCAAAGGTGCTTTTTCAAGAAGCAACTGGATTTCCTTGGTTTTCTTTGAAGATGTTTTGCTTCTTATCCAAGCTTCTGCTGCTGCTGTCAGGGTTCTGAACGGATGCCCTAATTAAATCATGAGCCTCAAGCCAAGCTTCAGAAGAAATCCAGTTATTTATTAGGAGCTTCATGTTGGCACGGTTCAAGTGAAGCCAACTCTGACCCCATGTAATTTACGACCCAGGCATGACTCTGTTTCCCCCGTTCCCCCCAGGGTGTGTCATCAGTCACATTTGCCAATGGAGCAATTTCGCGGGTTGTAGAGATCACGCCTTTCCGGCTGCTGTGGGTAACCCTGGGAGACAGCCTTGAGAGAGATATGCCTGGAATGTGCTTTTGTTTTTGGCTGCTGTGCTATTTACCTCATTTTCCGATTCCCCTTGCCTGTGGTAATTCGAGAGCAGGCCATGGATGGCTTCTTTTCCTTCTCCTTCTCCTTCTCCTTCTCCTTCTCCTTCTCCTTCTCCTTCTCCTTCTCCTTCTGCGTCTGCTTCTCCTCCTCCTCCTCCTCCTTTGAAGAAGCTACTTGGATGAGAAGCAAAACATTTTCAAAGGAATGTCCATGGAGATTCTCAGTCATCCAGGTCCCAAAATTGCTTTTTTCAAGAGGCAACTGGACTTCCTTGAGTTTTTCCTTGAAGATGTTTTGCTTCTCATCCAAGAAGCTTCTTCAGCTCTGATCGTTACGGTCTCCCCATGGTCACGTGATCAAAATACAGTCACTTGGCAACTGGCATGTACTTACAACCATTGCAGTTTTCCAGGGTCATGTGATCCCCCTTTTTGTGACCTAAAATTTACAAGTTTTTTTAAAAAAGATTTTTACAAACATATCAATGCGCAAACAGTGTGGCAGCTGAATGTCTAACATTTTAGTACAAATAAAATAATATTCATCATATTTACTACAGTTGACAAGTTTATATAGTTCTGGTAATGGTACACATATTTTGTTGAATTAAAATCTTCCATTATTTAGTTATTCAATGCTGAAATATGTTATTTTTATGCCAATCACCATATTTTGAGTGTCCTTCCTTTTACTACAAATAAAATATTAATAATATTTGTTACATTTAACAGACTTATATAGTTCTAAGAGTAATACACACATTTACGCTAAGTTATAATCTTCCATTATTTAATTATTCAATATTTTTGTGACCTTCTGACAAGCAAAATCAACAGGGAAGCCGAATTCCCTTAATGACCGGGCAACTAACTTAACAACCGTTGGAATTCACTTAGTAACTGGTCGTAAAACGGGACAAAGCTCACTGAACAAATGTCTCGTTTACCAACACAAAATTTTGGGTTCTCTTGTCATAAGTGGAGGACCACTTGTAAATTACGAAGTGAATTCTTAAGATCCGAAATGAAAGTTACGAACACCGTCGAAATGGACATATAAGGTTATTTGTCAGCCAATGTTTTGGTTTTTTTCTTTCTTCAGCTTTGTGACAAGATAACGCCGAGGGACAAATACGACGAAAACAGCGTCCTTCTAGAAGTCACATCTGGCAGGACGACAGGAGGTGAGCAAAAATATCATAATTTCAACGTTATTCTAAACGGAGTTTCCTGGATTTTGCGAAATTGATTTATTTTTTTTGCATTCCTCAGTTTTCCTCAGTTTTCCTTTTCCGTGTGGTCCTCGACTTACGGCCACAACAGAGTCCTAAATTTCGCTTAGCTGTGAAGTGAGTTTTGCTCCGTTTTACGACCTTGCCTTAACCACAGCAGATGTTAAGTTAGCGACAACATGGTCGTTAAACGGAACCGCTTCCCCTTTGACTTTGCTGGTCAGATGGTCACAAGCACTGGGACACTGACACCGTCATAAAGATGAGTCGGTTGGCAAGCGCCCGAATTTTGATCACGTGACCGTGTGGGGATGCTGCCACGATCGTTAACTCTGAAATGCAGTCATAACTCTCCCTTTTCAATGCCGTTGTTACTTCGAACGGTTGTAAATCAAGGACGGCCTGCCTTGTCGTTCGTCGTGCTTGCGAACTCTTTATTAAAAATATTGTTCACACTGATATTTCAGAGGGTTTTATGTTTCAGGCGATATTTGCCAGCAATTCACGAAAGAAGTCTTCGACATGTACCAGAATTACGCGGAATACAAAGGCTGGACTTTTGAAATCACCAAATACTGCCGAGCTGAGATGGGTAGGAGAAGCCCCTCACCCGGATATCTCCACGGGGTGCCTCCCCCCACTTTCCCCCCAAAATGAAAGAGTGTTGCTTTTTTTTAGGGGGACTCCACCATGCAGCGGCCCGAGTCTTGGGAAGCCACGTCTACAAACGCTTGAAGTTTGAAGGTGGCACCCACCGGGTACAAAGGATCCCTCAGACCGGCTTGTCTTCGAGAATGCAGCGGATTCACACCGGCACCATGACGGTCATCGTCCTCCCTCTGTCAGAAGAGGTAGCCGTTCCTTCACGGGTTTCTCGCTTCACATTCTCTCGCTGTCTATCTCTCTTTGTCTTTCTATCTGCGTATCTCTGTCTATCTTTCTCTCTCTCTCTCTCTCTCTTTGTCTTTGTACCTCTCTCTCTCTCTCTCCTTTTGTTGAATGCCACACGTAAGTTAGCATCAAATCAATTATTTCCATAGCTGTGACTCTGTCTTGCAAGAGGCTTCAAATGTTTTCCTCTTTTAGAAGGAGAAATTCTATATATACCAATTGCTGGATCTCTTTTTTCTCTCCTTCTCTTCCTTTGTCCTTCCTCCCTCTTTTCCTTCTCTCTCTCCTTTTCTGTATCCATCTTATTGTCTTGTCTTGTCTTGTCTTTCCTTCCTTTCTTCTTTCCTTCCTTGCTTTCTTCCTTCCTTCCTCCCTCCCTCTTCCTTTCTTTTTCTTTCTTCCCTCCCTCCTTCCTTCCTTCTTCCCTCTCTCCCTCCCTTTCCTTCCCTCTCTCCTTCCTTCCTTCCCTCCTCCCTCCCTCCCTTCCTCTTTCCTTCCTCATTCCTCCCTCCCTCTGTTCGTTCTTTCTACCTCCTTTCCTCCCTTCCATCTCCCATCCATCCATCCATGACTTGTGTTGGGGGCACTTGTGGTGACCAAGTGCTAAGGCAGGACTTCCCTGAGGTTCTCCCTCACTGTCAATTCTAGCTTTCCTTCCTTCCTTCCTTCCTTCCTTCCTTCCTTCCTTCCTTCCTTCCTTCCTTCCTTCCTTCCTTCCTTCCTTCCTTCCCTCCCTCCCTCCCTCCCTCCCTCCCTCCCTCCCTCCTTCCTTCCTTCCTTCCTTCACTCCTTCCTTCCTTCCCTCCTTCCCTCCTTCCTTAATTCCTTCCTTCCTTCCCTCCCTCCTTCCTTCCCTTCTTTCCTTCCTTCCTTCCTTCCCTCCTTCCCTCCTTCCTTAATTCCTTCCTTCCTTCCCTCCCTCCTTCCTTCCCTTCTTTCCTTGCTGTCATTGATCTATCCATCCATCTCCCCATATAATTACATCTCAGACTTCCCTTTTTCCAGGTACAGATAAAAATCAACCCTAGCGATTTACGGATCGATACATTCCGAGCCAAAGGCGCCGGAGGACAGCATGTTAACAAAACAGACAGCGCTGTTAGAATTGTACACCTCCCTACAGGTACAGTGTTATTTTTCTTTTTAATCATCATTTCCTTATTTGTGTAAATATGTTTAAATATTAATCCAATATCAATGTCCTGGTTTCTAATATTCTAATAAATGACTCTTTTTCTCTCTCAGACCTCAAGGTTTGCTATATTCCTTTACTTTATTGGTCATCCCCTACATAAAATTTTTCCTTGTGCTTTTCCCCCCAAATTACGTTAAGACCAACAGGCTTCCTGATACAAAAAGTACAATTCTATGGTAGGAAAAAAAATGGATTTTTAAGCCCAAAGTAAAAGATCTATAAATGACAGAATTTCCTTCCTCCTGTTTGTAGACATTTCTGCTTATGAAAGGGGCATTTGGGGTGTTAATTAAGGGCAGGGATGGCCTTGTTATCTCACCGGTTTGCAAAAATTAATTTTTAAAAAAAAATTGATTTATATGCCGCCTTTCTCCAGAGACTCAGGGCGGCTTACAATGCGTTAAGCAAGAGCCTTCATACTTTTGTATATTTATACAAAGTTAGCTTATTGCCCCCATAAACTGGCTCCTCAATTTACCTACCTTAGAAAGGATGGAAGGCTGAGTCAACCTTCAGCCTGGTGAGATTCGAACTTACTAATTGCAGACAGCTGAATGTTTTCTTTCTTTCTTTCTTTCTTTCTTTCTTTCTTTCTTTCTTTCTTTCTTTCTTTCTTTCCTTCCTTCCTTCCTTCCTTCCTTCCTTCCTTCCTTCCTTCCTTCCTTCCTTCTTTTTTTTAATTAGATTTATATGCTGCCCTTCTCCGGAGACTCAGGGCGGCTTACAATGCGTTAAGCAATAGCCTTCATACTTTTGTATATTTTATACAAAGTCAGCTTATTGCCCCCACAAACTGGGTCCTCAATTTACCCACCTTAGAAAGGATGGAAGGCTGAGTCAACCTTCAGCCTGGTGAGATTCGAACTTACTAATTGCAGACAGCTGAATGTTTTTCTTTCTTTCTTTCTTTCTTTCTCTTTCTTTCTTTCTTTCTTTCTTTCTTTCTTTCTTTCTTTCTTTCTTTCTTTCTTTCTTTCTTTCCTTCCTTCCTTCCTTCCTTCCTTCCTTCCTTCCTTCCTTCCTTCCTTCCTTCCTTCCTTCCTTCCTTCCTTCCTTCCTTCTTTTTTTTAATTAGATTTATATGCTGCCCTTCTCCGGAGACTCAGGGCGGCTTACAATGCGTTAAGCAATAGCCTTCATACTTTTGTATATTTTATACAAAGTCAGCTTATTGCCCCCACAAACTGGGTCCTCAATTTACCCACCTTAGAAAGGATGGAAGGCTGAGTCAACCTTGAGCCTGGTGAGATTCGAACTTACTAATTGCAGACAGCTGGAGTTAAATTACAATGCATTAGTTTGCTGAGCTATCCAGGCTCCTTATGGATGTCTTATCGGATCCTTTCTTCTCTTTGGAAGGGATCACTGTGGAATGCCAGCAGGACCGATCTCAGCTAACGAATAAGGAAACGGCGTTGCAGACACTGAGGGACAAGCTCTACCTTCAGACTGTCACGAAGGACATAAACGAACAGCAAAGTACGAGAAAGCTGCAGGTAGGATCCAACAGGGATGCCTCTGAATCAGTGTGAAGGATGAAGATGCCATAAAAGAGGGCATTGGTAGCTCAGGGTTGAACCGTGGAGCCTGAGCCTGGTGGTTTTCTTACAGAGGTTTCAGGACCCAACTAGGTAGCTTTATCAGTGCTGAAAGGTGGAATGTGTTGTCCTTGGTGTTCTCTTGCAGACGTCTCCCTACCAAACTAGGTAACGTCATCCGTGCCCATCCTCAGCTATAGACTCATTGGACTCCGTAGAAGTGGGAGACAAAAACACAGGGCAGCCTTCCTTCAGAGAGTACATGCTTTGTACCGCCCTAGTTAGTCTTGTGAGGTAGTCCAAGTGCATCCATGATCCTGCCCCTTTTCCAAGTCACAACAGCAAATGCCCAAACTGGTATGTATGTTCTTCTTCCTGGTCACCAGACAAGATGAAAACCCATTCCTGCTTGGGTCTCCCGGCAACCCTGGGCTGAAATAAATGTAAGGTTTATTACGAGAAATTAAAAATAGCAAAGACCGTGGTGGAAGAACGCGACGTAAAAGGATCGCCTGATAATTGTTTGTTAATAATGGTCTAACTTAGTGATGGAGGTTTTGGGCTCAGTTATGGTCACAAGTCGAGGACTGCCTCTTTCTTCTTTCACAGTTAGGGTCAAGATCCCAATCGGAGAGAATTCGCACGTACAACTTCAACCAAGATCGGGTGACCGACCATAGGATTTCCTATGAAGTCCGTGATATCAAGGTATTAATTTTAAAATAGGGGGGTGGATTTTTTTCCTCCGGCAACCAGGAGCAGCTGTGGAGTGGTGCGGTGGCCTTGAGGTGGAGCTCTCACCTTACGATCAGGAGGCTGTGAGTTCGATCCTAGGTAGAGGCAGATATTTCTCTCTCTGGGCACAGTGAGAATATATCTGCTGAACAAAACTGCATTGGCGACAGGAAAGGCATCCGGCCAGTAATCACTCAGCTCCATTCAGTTGCCCAGGCTCCACCCCGCAAGGGATTATGGGATTATTAGGCTGCTCTGTGAATAACAGAAAAGTATTGTCTTGTGATCTGAAGTGTTACACTAAGAATTGACCACCAGGAGGCAGCCAATGCTGGATTTTTGCAGCTGTTGTCTGCCTTCTAGTGGCCAGTTAATGTTATAGCAGCACAAAAAAAATATATCATATTTTTCTGACTATAAGATGCACTTTTTTTGTCTCCCAAAAGGGGGTAAAAATGTCTGTGCGTCTTAGAGACGGAATATTGCTGAAACCCCATCCATCTACTGGTTGTTTTTTTGGGCTCCGCACAGTCCGTTTTCGGGCATTTTTTTGGCCTTTTTTAGATCTTTTTTTGGCCCGTTTTTGGGGTTTTGTCAACCCGTTTTTAAGGCTTTTTTGGCCCATTTTTGAGGCTTTTTTCAGCCCATTATTGGGGCTTTTTTGGCCTGTTTTTGAGATTGCAAGAAGTCTCAAAAATAGGCTGAAAAAAGTCTCAAAAATGGGCTGAAAAAAGCCTTAAAAATGGGCCAAAAAAGCCTCAAAAACGGGCCGAAAGAAGCTTCAAAGACGAGCCATAAAAGCCTTGAAAACGGACTGAAAAAAGAGCCAAAAATGGGGCACGGAGGCCAAAACTTTTTTGTTGTTGTTTTCCTCTTCTAAATTTAGGCGCGTCTTATAGTCCAAAAAATACTAAAAAAGTAAATGTGAACCATTCTTCCCACCCATCAGGTCTTGGGTGGGGAGGGGAGAGGACTTGTAACTCCACAGAGGAAGGAAGGTCACTGTAACATCTCAATTTTTCTAACAAGAAGTTAGAAAAAAGAATTAATTGCGTACTGAATAATAAGACGTACACCCTAAGATCTGAAGTACTTGGGAATCGTTTCATAGTCCTCTTTGGCAACTAGATTTGGGAGTGTTGTGCTAGCCAGATCTGTCCAGATAAAGATAAATAAAGTTGACTTTTTGATTATCTCTGTCCACAGTAACTCCTTCAAATGTTTGCTTTATTTGGTAGGGCTTTTTAAACGGTAAGGAACATCTGGATAATCTAATCAGCAGCCTGTTGGAGGCTTCGCAGATGAAACTTCTTGCTGAACAGTTGGAAAACAATTTGAAATCTCTGTCGGCAGGCTCCTGACTTGATGAATAAACTTTTTTTCTTTCTTTTTTTTTTAAAAAAGCCTTTTTATTGTGTTGGTAAAAAATTAAAGAGAACTATCGAAGAAACACTAGTCCCTTTGTTTACTTTCATATTTGGTTAACATGGTCTCTGATTTTGCGAGCATTTTTTTCAAATAATCTAGATTTTTCCCCCCTCTGCTGTATGCAAACTGTGCACATCACTTCACAAAGAAGCGATTTCATTTGTGTCTAGTTCCGATTGGTTTATCAGAGAGGACAAATAGATTTGCCGGCGAGTGAAATAAGAACAAAATCAATAGTTTAGGAAGACTGCTGATGAACGGAACTCATATGGGAACCTATTTCCTAGAGAACAAATACATATTATTTGAAGCCATCTTCCAGTCTACAATTTTGTACAGTAAATGCACGAAATAGAAAAAGGGAAAAATCTAAGCTAGGGATCAGCAACCTTTGGCTCTGGAGCTGTATGTGGCTCTTTCACCCCTCTACTGTGGCTCCCTGTTGCTCAAAATATGCGTCACAACCACTAATGTGCAACACCCACTCGCATGTGATTTATTGAGCTTTTTAACCCCCGGTAGGCCAACCATGGATAAATCCAAGAAAACAAGAGTTTCAGAAGAAAACAGAATCTTTAATTCAACTACATCTGCTAGTTTTGTGGCCACTCAAGAAATAGTCAGGCACGGGAAGGGTTTTGTGGCTCCCGGTGTTTTCTTTTCTGTGGGAAACAGGTCCAAATGGCTCTTTTGAGTGTTTAAGGTTGCAGACCCCTGACCTAGGCTATATTCACAACGGCTGTAGAAACAATTCCAGCAAATTTGTTGAGCCAATAATTGTAATAAGTTAATCAAAAGTCACACAAAAAAGTGCATTCTATGAATAGAAGGGAAAGGGATGGATAAAAATGGGAGTGAGTAGAGAGAAAGAAAAATAAACATTGATTTGATTTTGAAAACCTGGATAATTCTAGTTGGTTTTAAATACAGACAATCCTCAACTTAGAACAATTCATTTAGTAACTGTTGAAAGTTACAATGGCACTAAAAAAAGTGACTTATGACCATTTCAACCATAAGTTGAAATGATTCACTTATGAATCATTTTTCATACTTATGACCGTTGCAGGATCCCCAGGGTTGCAGGAATTTACATTCGGATGCTGGACAACTGGTTCACATTTATGACGGTTGCAGTGTCCCCTGAGATCACTGGAAGCCCCTTTTGCAACCTTCTGACCAAGAAAATCCACGGGGAAACCTTACACTGTGTGACTAACTTCACAGCTGCAGTCTTCACTTAACAACTGTGCCAAGAAAAGACACAACATGTAGCAAAATTCACTTAACAAACGTAGCGAGAAAAGTTGCAAAATGGGGCAAAACTCACTTAACAAGTGTCTCACTTAGCAGCCTAAATTCTGGGCTCAATTGTGGTCGTACGTCGAGGACTACCTATGGAGATACAGCGTGCAGTCTTTTTTTTTACCTGGAATTCAGTTGTTGCCGTGGCAGATTTTGCTAAAAATGCAGGTTGAAAAAACGTCTCCAGGATGCAGAGGGCAAAAAGCAGTGGAATTGTACACACAAAACACCCAAGTTTTAAATTTAAATTACATTTCAGGGTGCTTCTACTACAACCAACAAAACATAACTGCATTGAATCTGTGGCGTTAAATCTATCAGAAAGCTTACAGCTTCTCCCAAATCCAGTTAATAGGATTTTATTTTAAATTACTTCGCTGGGGGTTTTTTGGTTTTTTTCCCCCCCAAAATCATTTCAGGCCTCCTGCATTCAAATTTTAAAAGCTGAGAAATCAACAAACAGCGGATCATAGAGAAAAGTCTGGACGACGGTATAGAAAACAGATTTAAAACAGATTTTAAAGATAAACTGTTTCAACTCCTACCCTCAAAAGGACGCTATAGAGCACTGCACACCAGAACAACTAGACACAAGGACAGTTTTTCCCCGAATGCCATCACTCTGCTAAACAAATAATTCCCTCAACACTGTCAGACTAGTTACTAAGTCTGCATTACTATTAATCTTCTCGTTGTTCCTATCGCCCATCTCCTCCCACTTATGACTGTATGACTGTAACTTTGTTGCTGGTATCCTTACAATTTATATTGATATTGATATTGTTTCCTGATTGCTTATTTGTATGCTATGACTATCATTAAGTGTTGTACCTTATGATTCTTGATGAATATCTTTTCTTTTATGTACACTGAGAGCGTATGCACCAAGACAAATTCCTTGTGTGTTCGATCACACTTGGCCAATAAAGAATTCTATTCTATTCTATTCTATTCTATTCTATTCTATTCTATTCTATTCTATTCTGTTCTATTTTATTCCATTCCATTCCATTCCATTCCATTCCATTCCATTCCATTCCATTCCATCCCATTCCATTCATGGCTATCAACCAATCTACAACACAACCAACCAATGACAGTCCATTCAGGGTGTACATCTCTTCCAAAAACACACCAAGGAATTGTGAGAACCAGTGAGTGAACTCCAATCAGCCCTCATAATTCAGAGCACGCTATTCTATTCCATTCTATTTTTCTCCTGTTGCAATCTTGTTAATGGCTACTCTTTCCTATTCTTAATCCAAAGGTGCTTTTTTTTTCAAGAGGCAACTGGACTTTCTGGTTTTTCTCTGAAGAGCTTTTGCTTCTCATCCAAGAAGCTTCTCCAGCTCTTGCATAGCTAAATGTCTATGGAGATTCTCAGTCATCCAGGTCACGATTGTCCCAAAGGTGTTTTTTTCAAGAGACAACTAGTCTTGAAGACATTTCACATCTCATCCAAGAAGCTTCTTCAGCTCTTCAAAATTGAAGAAGGTTCTTGGATGAGAAGCAAAATATTTTCAAAGGAATGTCCATGGAGATTCTCAGTCCTTCAGGTCACAGTTGTCTCAAAGGTGCTTTTTTCAAGAGGCAACTGGACTTCCTGGTTTTTCTCTGAAGACGTTTAGCTTCTCATCCAGGAAGCTTCTTCAGCTCATCCTGGCCATGGTTGTGCCAAACCGTGGCCTGGGACATGGGACAACCATGACCTGGATGACTGAGGATCTCCGTAGACATTTCCTATTCTTAAATTTTAAAGAATTCTGCTGAGCTCGGCTCGGCTCTTGATGTGAGGATTGGGAATCTCTGGATTTACTTATGAGTAAGCAGGTTGATTTTCTTGAGCCGCTCCTTGTTGTTCGTCGTCTTATACACGGTGATGAGGAAGGGGAATGCCGAGGGCAGCTCCACCTTATCGCTCAACTTCTGATGGCCCCAGTGAAGGCAACGAAGCTTCTCGGCCAAATCCTGCCTTCCGGATTTTTCAAAAGCCTCTTGAAGCAGTTTTGTCTTGTTTGGTTTCTCCCACGATCGTTCATACCTGGAGAGAGAACCCAAGAGGTTCAGAAAAAATTGCCGAAGGAAGCACGTGCCCAATCATTCGACGGTCTCTGTATTTTTATTTTTTTTTAAATTTTATTTAAGAAATTTATATTGCCACCTGTTCGCACATGGCACGTGTCAACCCCGCTAGCTTTGCCTTGCTTCGGCTGTCATAGAAACGGAGGGAGGGGGGTTTAGGCTCACGGGGGCTTTGTAAAATCCGAGAAACGAAACCAATTCCTAAGCTGTTATCAGACCAACGGACACTGCATTCCTGGATGCTGACACGAACAGACGTCTGCTCCCACCTGACCTCTGGGAGACCTGTGGATTGGATGATTTATGGTGGACAGCGAAGGGAATGCTTTCTAATTGTAACTTTCGCACGTTTTGCCTCAGAATCCTGCTTTCCACGGTTGCGTTCATTTCATATCTAGTAAAAGTACCAGTCTTTAAACTATGATGAAGTCTGGGTCTTCCTTTCCTGGATACTGAAGGAAGCATACCTGACAGCACGTTTAATTTGTCCACCTCACCAAGTCTTTGTGCCTTTTTGCCGTTTCAAGTTATCCTCTCTCAGTTCTAAGAAAGGAGAATATTTGTAGCTCGGAGATGAAATTGGTGCTTTCTGGGCTTGGATTTATTTGTTTGTTTGTTTGTTTATTTATTTATTTTTTATACCACCCTTCTCCCAAAGGACTCAGGGCGGTGAACTGTTAAAATAACACACAAATAAAATGTGAATATAAGATGATTAAGCCAATTTGGCTCATCAGTTAAGAATCTTCAGCATAAAGATTTAGAACAATGAGAAGAGATTTATGCCAGCCCGACTTGGTGAAACAGAAAGGTCTTAAGTGCACGATGGAAAGTACGAAGATCTGGGATCATTCGTATCCCTGGGGGTAACCTGTTCCAAAGGGTAGGTGCCCCCCACAGAAAAGGCTCTTTCTCTGGGAACCACTAGTCGACATTGCTTTAGTGACGGCACCCTGAGGAGGCCCACCCTGTGGGAGCGTGCTGGTTGGTGGGAGGTTATCGGTTGCAGAAGGTGATCTCGTAGGTACCCAGGTCCTAAGCCATTTGTTTATTTGTTTATTTGGTTGTTTATTTCCAGAAGTTTCATTATCTAACCAGGTAACATCATTGGTGCTAGTAAGGCAAACTTCACTGCATACTAGCACTGATGATATTACCTAGGTGGGTAATAAAATGTGTCTGCAAGAAAATATGCAAGCTCAGAGAACACCAAGGACCCCACACCCCTCCTCTTCCTCTTCTGGAAATGATTCCAGAATCATTTCCAGAATCATTTCATGACATCTCAGGCATAATCCTTTTCTCAACTCAGAATGTCCGCATGGCTCCTTCCTCAAGATAACTAGCAAAAAATACAGAGAGATGGATTTATATTTGATGGCTTCCAAGCTGGTTTGAGCAAGGAACATTTTTCCACGTTCAAAACCACTCTGTTCCTCTACATACTCTCTTCCGGAGCTAATTTCTTTGGTCAGGCCAAGCTTTCCACATCTGGAATATTTCAAAAGGCCGTTCTCCATTCCTGAGGCAAGCTGGTAAAATCAGAGGACTAAAAAATAAAGAAAGCAAAACCAGGCTATAACTTTTTCAAAGTTGATATACTGTCAAAGAGGTAATAAAGGACCTCTAAAGCATAAACTCAGAAATGCAGACCTAAGAGAGGGGTCCTTGGGTGCTCTCTGAGCTTGGCTGTTTTCTTAGAGACGTTTCATTACCCACCTTGGTAACATCATCAGTGCTAGAAGGAAGTGTGGGCCAGGAGGAGGAGGAGGAGGACTGTGGGGGTCCTTGGGGTTTTCTGAGCTGGCTTGTTTTCTTGCAGATGTTTCATGACCCAACTAGGTAACATCATCAGTGCTAGTAAGGCAAACCTCACTCCTTACTAACGCTGGTGATGGTACCTAGGTGGGTCGTGAAATGTCTGCAAGAAAACAAGCCAGCTCACCATCCACTCACTACCCACTCACCCGTCCACCCACCCACCCATCATTCATCCATCCATCCATCATCCATCCATCCAGTCATCCATCCATCCAGTCA
>JAWJVD010000103.1:311462-336462 GCA_038048745.1 Coluber constrictor foxii | reverse complement strand
ACCCAGGCACAAACGGAGCAAGGTGGTATAGGCAGTCCAATGCAGCGAGCCATGTGCAGATCTGTATATTGGGGAAACAAAACAACCACTTCATAAACGCATGGCGCAACATAGGAGAACAAACCCATCAGGACTAGATTTAGCAGTCCACCTGGATTTAAAACACAAAGGCCCCCCTTTTGAAGACAGCGAAGTCCACATTTTAGACAAGAGGATGGCTGATTTGAAAGAGGCCATCTATGTCAAAATTCCCTCAAAGGATGCAAATGGCCAGCTGTCTGCAAGGAGTATAAAGCCTTCCCTTCCCCACCATCCAGTCAGAGCTGAAGAAGCTTCTTGGATGAGAAGCGAAACGTCTTCAGAGAAAAACCAGAAAGTCCAGCTGCCTCTTGAAAAAAGCACCTCTGGGACAAGGATGACTTGGATGACTGAGAATCCCCATAGACACAAACCACTAACATTAGTTTTAGAATTCATCTGACGTTGTAGAAGTGCAGGCAGTGCCTGGGGGCGGAGCAAGGGTGAAATGCTACCGGTTCGATGAACCAGTAGTGATAAAAACTACCGGTTCGTAGCACTGGTAGTTTCGGTAGTAAAAAAATGCTTTAAAAAAGTAAAAAAAAAAAAAAAAGGTTTGACGATCGTGCGTCACAGCTGATTGTCAATCAGCTAATTGTCAATCAGCTGTGCCACACGAGATCATCTGAACCTTTTAAAAAACTTTTTTTAAAGCATTTTTTTTTACTACCGGTTTGGGCGAATAGGTAAAAATGCTTAAAAAAGGAAAAAAAGAATTGGCCACGCCCACCCAGTCACATGACCCCCACCAAGCTAAGCCACGCCCACAGAACCGGTAGCAAAAAAATTGCATTTCACCACTGGGGCGGAGTCAAGAGAGGGCTCAGCCTAGAATCGTTGTAACTCCACAAATGTTTCAAGTCCAACCACTCCTGAATTCTTAATCTGGCATCAGTTTAATCCTGACCATTAGTTGACTAAATTTTTGTTTATAGGCTGAGTGATAAAATCTTCTGAACTGGAACTTTCTGCGTGATACCGATTTTTCACGCCTTACAGCCGCGGGATTTTACATTTGCTCTCCTCGCAACCCAGCATTTGCTAAAACTTACAAAGACGTCGTTAAGCAAGTAACTGCGTTTATTTTTCTTGGAAAAGGATTCACAACAATATGCTCCTTTGTAAGGTATGCTGAACTGCCTCTTGACCCGCTATTTAAAAAATATATTTACACGACCTCACAAAGGGGGAAAAAGAAACCCAGCAAACTAAAATAACATAACTTGGGGGAGGAAAAGAAATATTATGTACATTTTAAACCCAAGACACTGTGTGGAAAACGATGAGCTCTAAAAATCGGCTTTTACAGTCGTGTCTTGTGAAGGAATTGTTTAAACAGTCCATCTTTTCCCGGCGTCCTTTCGTTTTCTTGTCCTCAAAAGTGTTTTTTTTTTTGGACAATGCAGCCGAGATGTTAGAGATCGCTCAGCCTCTGCCGAATGTTTCGAGATTTCCCGTTTTCAAATTTCCGCTTTCTGAAAACCGGCACCTCTGCCGTGGCGTCGCCGAGGGAAGTGACGGTTTTTTCTTTGAAGATCACTTTGGCGTCGTCTGGTACTTCTACAACTGGGACGCTGTTGCTCTCCTTACTTGGAAGTTCCAAGTCGACCTTGTCGCTAAAGGAAAATGAAACATTTGTTGAACAAAAGCTGTTTGAAAATAAAACAAGGTGCCTGGGTGTATATAAACATCTTTTAACTCAAGTCATCCTCTTTTAATGACCCCATAATCTCTTGCAGGGTGGAGCCTGGGCAACTGAATGGAGCTGAGTGATTACTGGCCGGATCCCCTTTCTGTCGCCAGTATGGAGTTTTGTTCAGCAGATATATTCTCATTGTGCCCAGAGACAGAAATATCTACCTCTACCTAGGATTGAACTCACAGCCTCCTGATTGTGAGGCGAGAGCTACACCTTTGGACCAACGCACCACTCACTTCTTTTAATGCAAGTATTTCCTGAAAACAGAAAGAAGGTTGTGACCAGCGAATTTCTCAAATGTTATAACCGGCAGAGAGAAATTTACGTAGCTCTAGCTATTAATAATGGCAGATATCAGAAGGGAGGGGGTTATTTTGGGGACAAATTTTATTGATCATATTTAGAGACCGTCCATCTCCTTCTCGCGAGTGACTCAGGGCAGCCTACAGAGAATTATCTTGTTATCTTCGCAAATGCAAAGGTTCTCAGTGGTCTACGAGAGGGCAACCCTGCCCGTATCAACCGTTGCGCATAAAACGAGAACTTTTGTTTTCCCCCCATCGTTCTTCTTAAAAACCAAAAATTTAAAATCTCTGAAGGACCCACGAGCAGAATGTGTAGGTAAAAGAAGTCTGCGAAAAGAATCAAACTTCCTTAAATGAACGTTCTTTGACCATTCTGGTTTAAAGTAAAATTAAATCCAGGTGGATGTCAAATCTTCTGAAGAGTAAATTACTCTGAAGTGGTAGGTTGGAAGGGTGTTTAAAGGGTGCACAATCTCTTTCCTTCAGCTAATGCCCTAATCCCCAAAATGTTACTTTTTAATTTTACTTTAAATTCTCACAACGTTTATATATCTGTGTTTATAAGATAGGTCATGCCTGTCTGTCTGTCCATCGTTTATCTGTCTGTCTAACACCTGTCTATCTATCTGTCTATGATCTGTCTACCTGTCTATCTTTATCATCTGACTATATCTATCTCTATCATCTGTTTATCTCTATTGTCTGTCTATCTATCTATCTATCTATCTATCTATCTATCTATCTATCTATCTATCTATCTATCTATCTATCTATCTATCTATCTATCATCTATCCATCCATCCATCCATCCATCTTCTCTCTCTATCTTCTCCCTCATCTACAGTATATCTATCCATCTGTCTCAATTCTCTATCATCTGTCTATCATCTCTCTTCTATCATCTATCTCTCTATCTCTCTCTCTATATCTATCTATATATCCATCTATCTTCTATCTTCTCTCTCTCTCTCTCTCTCTCTCTCATCTATCCATCTCTCTTCTCTCTCTCTCTTCTCTCTCTCTCATCTATCTACCGTTACCCCAAAAATAGGACATCCCTGATAATAAGCCCAATCGGGCTTTTGAGTGCATGCACTAAAATAAGCCTCCCCCCAAAAATATTTAAAGGCAGAGCTAGAAATCAGGTAAGATGGCAATATTTTGCTTCACGCGCCCCAAAATAATAAGACTTCCCTGAAAATATCTATCTATCTGACTATATCTATCTCTATCATCTGTTTATCTCTATTGTCTGTCTGTCTGTCTGTCTGTCTATCATCTATCTATCTATCTATCTATCTATCTATCTATCTATCTATCTATCTATCTATCTATCTATCTATCTATCTATCTATCTATCTATCTAATCTATCTAATCACCTGTCTATCTCATTTTTCTCTATCTTGTCTATCCCTATCATCTGTTTATATCTATGTCCTATTTCATTTTTGTCTCTCTCATTCCTCTTCTCTCCCTTCCCCTTCCCCTTCTACTCTACTCTTTCTAAACAACCCCTCTCCCTTACAGCAGTAACTGCTTAGGCAGGTTGATATTGTAAATAAAAAATACAACACAAATGCATGGTTTGCCCCTGTATATACCTACTAAGCAGGTTCCTGTCAAGATTATTCATGAACTGGCTAGAGACATGGTAACAAGGTCAGCCAATGAATAGGCACAGCAACTAAGTCAGCCAATGGGAGCTGAGACAGACTGGAGCCAGGGCGCGTCTTAGTCTGCAGCTTCTGAGTCTGTGCAGAGAAACTGAAACTAGTCTGCTCTGCTGAAATGAAACTAACTGTTCTCTCCTGCCTTGTGTTTTACTTGGAGCTGCTACATTGGAAGAATCTTCTACATTGGTATTGTACATTCATCTTCATGTATTATTATGTATATAAAGAAGTTAATGAATCGTGCTGCATCAATCTGCCTGGATTTGATTTTTGCAACAAAATCGGACAGTTCCTTGCAAAGACAACATCTTCAGCAACTCAGTTCATACTATAACTATTAACCAGGAACCAGAAAAAAATATATAATGCAATGTAATTTGGACACTGGGATTATCGGTGTCATCCTGCCCAAATCTAGCTGTCACTGGCTTCCAGGTGGATAAAGGAGGACTTACTATGCTTCTTCTTCCGTGATTTCCTCCCATTTGCCGAACGAGAGGGGCTTCTGAGACGAAGCAGACGAGGTTACGGATGGAACAGATGAGCTCTTCTTGCGGTCAGCGTTCTCGTATTTCACCTGCTGCCACTCTCCGTAAGGGCTGATCTTTCTGGGTTTGCGAGGTTTTTCTTCACTGCTGTCTGTCTTCCTCTGAGAAAGAAGAGAGGGAACATCCTGTTAGGCAATGATGTAAGAACAGAACGGAACGGAATCGAACAGAACAGGGATGGCTAACCTTTTTGCCATCGTGTGCCAAAAGCGGGAGTGGGGGGGGGGGATTCTGTGTGTGCGTGCCCATACCCATAATTCAGTGCGCCCCGACCCCCCACGCATGCACACGTGACCCTCCCACTATCCCCCTGCTTTTGGCACGCGATGATATGGTGGGTCCGGTAGGCCCATTTTTTTGCCCTCCCCAGGCTCCAGAACCTTTCTAGGAGCCTGGGGAGGGCGAAAATGGCCTCCGCACCCAAAGGTCCCTCAGAGGCTTGGAAACAGCCCGTTTCCTGACTTCCAGTGGGCCCAGAAGGCCCAAAAATCAGCTGGCCAGTGCACTCTTGCATGCTGGACTGAGGTAGGGCAACACTCGTGTGCCCACAGATATGGCTCCGTGTGCCACCCGTGCCATAGGTTCGCCATCAGGGGAATAGAACAAGGGTCTCCAAATGTGGCAACTTCAAGGCTTGTGGACTTCAACTCCCAGAATTCTTTGCTGGCTGAGGAATTCTGGGAATTGAAGTCCACAAGTCTTAAAGCTGCCAAGTTTGGAGACCCCTGGAATAGAATAACAGAGTTGGAAGGGATCTTGGAGGTCTTCTAGTCCAACCCCCTGCTTAGGCAGGAAATCCTACGCCACTTCAGACAAATGATTATCCAACATCTTCTTTAAAGCTTCCAGTGTTGGTGCATTCACAACTTCTGGAGGCAAGTTGTTCCACTGATTAATTGTTCTAACTGTCAGGAAATTTCTCCTTAGTTCTAGGTTGTTTCCATCCATGGCTTCTTGTCTGGCCTTCTGGTGCTTTGGAGAATATCTTGACTCCCTCTTCTTTGGGGCAGCCTCTGAGATATTGGAAGACTGCTATCATGTCTCCCCTAGTCTTTCTTTTCATCAAGCTAGACATACCCAGTTCCTGCAACCGTTCTTCGTATGTTTTAGCCTCCAGTCCCTAATCCTCTTTGTTGCTCTTCTCTGCACCTTTCTAGAGTCTCCAGATCTTTTTTACATCGTGGTGACCAAAACTGGAGGCAGGATTCCATGTGTGGCCTTACCAAGGCATTATAAAGTGGTATTAACACTTCACGTGATCTTGATTCTATCCCTCTGTTAATGCAGCCTAGAATTGTGTTGGCTTTTTTGGCAGCTGCTGCACACGGCTGGCTCCTATTTACTTTAAATGATTAGCCCCTAGGACAATATTATTACTTTCTTTGGAAAAAAAAAAGAAGTCCGAAGTTAAGATATTTGGATTTTTATATTCAGTGAGTATACAATCTTGGCGATAAGAAGATAAAATGTTTCAACTACTCTCTTGAGTTTATTCAAGCTTCTCTGCCTAATTTTACTGATACAATTTGCAGTGCTTTCTTAGTAATGGCTAGTAATGATAAGTATAATCTATAACTATGCTGTGTGTCTTTATGCCTCTAACTGCAATATAATGATAGACTAATCTTCCTTTTAGGACAATCCAACTGCAGAAACTACATACTCATTGCAATAGTCTACTTAATAGCACAACACATGACAGATTTGAATGTAATTTCAATTGGAAACTGAGAACATTTGAGACCAAACCAAGTTCAAAAACACCAGAGAATTTGTGGGAGTCTGGCTTTCACCCAAAACAGCTATCAACAGGCACATAGAGATAAAGAACATTTACATACCGTTGAAAAGAGACAACCAAAACCCCAAGAAAAGAAACAAAAAACCCAAACTAACCCAATCAAGGAGCATGGAAACATTCATAGATGGCCATTGTAGGACACATATAAAAATCATACGGTATTAATATTTATTAGCTGGAGGTAATAAATATTACCTTTGGTGATTCGCTTTTGCTGATCTCTTCAGAAGAGTTTTCATCTGGATTATTCTTTATGGAAAAAGATACGAAACCTTCAGGCTTCTCCCACGTTGATACTAAGTAATAGCAAACAAAATGTTACATACCGTATTTTTCGGAGTATAAGGTGCACCTCCCCCCCCCAAAGGGGGTGAAAATTTAGATGCGTCTTATACACCGAATGTAGCCCCGCCCATTCACTGGCTCCCATCCTTTGGCCTCTGCCTCCTAGCAATTTATCTCCTTGCAGCAAGCAGCAAGAAGAAACAGCTCATTTCAGCTTCAGCACAGCCTAATTAGCACAAGTTGATTGGATCAGCCTCCCAACTCTCAGCTGTTTTGCTCTCAGCTGTTTTGCAGGGCCTCTGCTGCTTGCTGCAAGGAAGTAAATTGCTGGGAGCAGATTTTTTTTTCTTGTGCTAATAAAGCTGTGCTGAAAACGAAAATGAAAGTAAAGCAGGCTGTTTGCTGCAGTGAGGCAAAATTGCTGGGAGGCAGAGACAGATTTCTTTCTTTCTTTCTTTTCCTTCACCATCGTCCGGAGTGTCTTATACTTTGAAAAATACGGTATGTGACCAGTCTGGAAATTAGCTTTCTGAAAACCTGAAATGTCAGAAATAGAATCCAACACATAAAGGCCCTAATGTATGTTTCAGTGGGACTAAATTAATAAGATTAAATAAATAAATGTTTTGTTTCACATAGTCTCTGGGCTGATTGCACTCTATCAACCCACTTCTGGACCATTTATTTATTTATTTAATTTTTATACCGCCCTTCTCCCGAAGGACTCAGGGCATTCTGCAGTCCACTGGGAGAAACAGTCATATAAATCGTAAGGATACCAGCAACAAGGTTACAGTCATAAAGTCATAAGTGGGAGGAAATGGGTGGTGGGAATGATGAGAAAATTAATAGTAGTGCAGACTTTTTTTTTTAATTTGATTTATATGCCGCCCTTCTCTGGAGACTCAGGGCGGCTTAGAGTGCATTAAGCAATAGCCTTCATACTTTTGCATATATTTATACAAAGTCAGCTTATCAGACTTAGTAAATAGTTTGACAGTGTTGTGGGAATTATTTGTTTAGCAGAGTGATGGCGTTCGGGAAAAAACTGTTCTTGTGTCTAGTTGTTCTAGGAAGGAAAGGAAGAAAGGGAAAGGAAAGGGACATAGGGAAGGAAAGGAAGGAAGGGGAAAGGAAAGGAAGGGAGATAGGGAAGGAAAGGAGGGAAGGAAAAGAAGGAAGGAAAGAAAGAAAGGGAGAGAGGAAAGGGAGGGAGACAGGGAAGGAAAGGAAGGAAAGAAAGGAAGGAAAGGAAGGAAGAAAAGAAAGGGAGAAAGGGAGGGAGATAGGGAAGGAAAGGAAGGAAGGAAAGGAGAGAGGAAAGGGAGGGAGGTGAACATTCCTATAAATGGTTTCTGGGGGTAGGAAGCTTGGATGGCTCCCACATCCATTGTGGGAGCCATTTTGTGAGAGCATTTAGGCAAATCCTCCAAATGTCAAACATGTTCGTTGCCTCTCTCTTTTACCTACAGTTAAACATTCCTTGTTGAATAGATGTGGCCTGGAATCTTAAGTAACGGGCCCGAGTAAAACCTCTCACCTCCAGTTTCCTGGTTATAATAATAGACGTGACCATTGTCGTCTGCTCCTTCTATCCAAACTGCTTCCTGAAAAGCAAAGACTAAATCAACCAGACAATAAAGGCTAATTAAAGTCTCACCCGTATCTCATCATACGCTGATTTTATTTTACCTCGTCCGAGGTGCCGTAAAGATGCGTTCATTTAAAAGTGAAACATCATAACTTAGCCACTATAAGCTTCCTTCCTTTTTGGCAATCATAAAATTCAATTATTGCAGAATCCCCCCTACATGTTGGAAATAATGCTCTTAAAGAACTTTATATAAGCTACAGACTTCTGGCTGATAAATGCGTTCTTAAAGATAATTGTATTCCCAATCATATCCATTCAGAACAGATTCAAGTAAACTTAATTTTTCAATGAACCGAGAATACATTTTAAATAATGAAGACAGATTTTTTTTTGAGATAGCTATAATAATAAATAAGCATTGTTACCGTTTCAGAATTCTGAGTGGTGTCCTGAAATCCTTCTGGCTTCTCCCACTGTGATTCTTAATAATGATAAAAAAAAGTTTTTAAAAAAGACTTTAATTTGGGATCCAGGAAAAAAAATCATTCATGCAGTATTAGATATAGAATAAGCTGAAAGGGACCTTGGAGGTCTTCTAGTCCAACCCCCTGCTTAGGCAGGATACCCTACACCACTTAAGACAGATGGTTATCCAATCTCCTCTTAAAAACTTCCAGTGTTGGAGCATTTACAACTTCTGGTGGCAAGTTGTTCCACTGGTTAATTGTTCTGTCAGGAAATTTCTCCTTAGTTCTGAGTTTTGTTTTTTTTTAAAAATTTGATTTATATGCCGCCCTTCTCCGGAGACTCAGGGCAGCTTAGAATGCGTTAAGCAACAGCCTTCATGCTTTTGTATATTTATACAAAGTCAGCTTATTGCCCCCACAAACTGGGTCCTCATTTTACCTACCTTAGAAAGGACGGAAGCCTGTGTCAACCTTGAGCCTGGGGAGATTCGAACTGGTGTAATTGCAGACAGCTGGATGTTAATTATGGTGCTTTAATCTGCAGAGCTAAACCAGGCTCTTTGCTTCTCTCCTTGATTAGTTTCCACCCATTGCTTCTTGTCCTACCCACAGGTGCTTTGGAGAATAGCTTGACTCCCTCTTCCTTGGGGCAGCCCCTGAGATATTGGAACGGTGCTATCATGTCACCCTTAGTCCTTCTTTTCATTAAACTAGACCTACCCAGTTCCTGCAACTGTTCTTCATATGTTTTAGCCTCCAGTCCCCTCATCCTCTTTGCTGCTCTTCTCTGCACTCTTTCTAGAGTCTCCCCGTCTTTTTTACATCGTGGCGACCAAAACTGAATGCAATATTCCAAGTGTGGCTTTACCAAGGCATTATAAAGTGGTATTAACACTTCATGTGATCTTGAGTCTATCCCTCTGTTTATGCAGCCTAGAACTGTTGGCATTTTTGGCAGTTGCAGCACACGGCTGGCTCCTATTTACTAGGACTCCAAGATCCCTCTCACAGTTACTACTATTGAGCAAGGTACCACATTTACTGTACCTGTGCATTTGGTTTCTCTGGCCTAAATGTAGAACCTTACTTTTTTCACCCTTGAATTTCATTTTGTTAGATAGCTCCCAATGTTCAGGTCTGTCAAGATCCTTCTGTATCTTAAGCCTATCATCCGGAGTGTTGGCTATTCCTGCTAGTTTGGTGATATATAATAAAAGGATATAGAGAGGAAGAATAAATAGCAATTGTAAAATAAAAGAGAAATCTATTGCTAAGTATCATTTTCTGTTGTGTTTTGATGGCAACTTCTATGGTTTTTGGATACATGATTGATAAAAGATTAGCTGCAAATTTACCTCCAGATTTTGTGTTGTAATAATAAAGGTAGCCTTCCGGAGAAAATCCTCGCACCCATTCCTTTGTTTCATTGGATGAAACTCCCTTCGTTTGTTTTTCTTTTTTCTTTTCTTTTTTCTCCTTTTCTTTTTTCTCCTTTTCTTTTTTCTCCTTCTTTTCTTCCTGCTTTATCGGCAAGGAAGGCTGTCCTACAGGTTCTGAGACACGGAATATTAGATTTTAAGGCCCAACCTGAGAAATTCTAAGAGAACCTCACAGCTAGATCACTAACCCAACCGTTTGAATAATGAATATTCAATTTCAAATCTCTGAAACTCTAGCAGTGCGTGCCAAGTGGAAGATGGTGTAGTTGAACAAAGCAAGTTCTACTAGACCTATGGATCTTTACTTAAGACTTAGTCATGTATTGCTGGTAGTATGATGGACATGCAGGGCGTGTGCAATGTGTAACATGTTCGGACTGGGTGTTTTGTTAATATGATTTATTGGGTTAGGGATTTTCTGTCTTCACTGTGAGTTTTATTGTGTTGGTGTGTGTGTGTGTGTATGCACTGAGGGAGCTCAATCAATCTCATTGTACACATGTTGTGTACTGATAATAAAGATTTGAACTGAACTGAATAGTAAGGGTTCTACCTGCAAAATGATACCAAACTGGAATATAATCACAGGTAGTCCTCGACTTATGACCACAACGGAGTCCAAAACGTCTGTTGCTAAATGAGAGACATTTTGCTCAGTGAGTTTTGCCCCACTTTCTTGCCACGGTTGTTCAGTGAATCACTGCAGTTGTTAAGTTAGTCACGTGGCTGTGAAGTCAGTCTTGACTTCCCCACTGACTTGGCTTGTCAGAAGGTCGCAAAACTCACGGGACTTTGCAACTGTCGTAGGTACATGCCAGTTGCCAAGCTTCCAAAATTTTGATCACGTGATCAGGGGGAGCCTGCAATGGTCGTAAGTGTGAAAAATGGTCCTAAATCAGGTTTTTTTTCGGTGCCGTTGTAACTTCAAACGGTCGCTAAAAATACAGGCGAACTGTATTTTTATGGATTCTGTATATTCGAGTCAAGGGAGGCTACTGGAAATTGCCAATGATGGTTCTTTGAGTCGATAGTCCTACCTGCCTTCAATCCGAGCCTTTTCAAATCTTCTTGGTAGGCCTTCGTAGCTGCTTCCTCCATGGCCGCAAACTCTTTTGCCCTTTTTGTATCCTCTTTTGCCTTGTCCAAGCTTTTCTGCTTAATCTGCAATTTAAAAAGAAGATGGAGCAGGAATGCGTGACGCGGGATTTTTAAAAAAACATTCCGTTCAGGTTCAAGGAGGTGGCAATTGAGTTACCTCGCTAATTTTCTTCGCCACATTTTCCTTGTGGTTCTTTCCTCTTTCGTGGAAATCGATGCTCTGTAAAAAAAAAAGGAAGAGACATTCCTAAATTAGAGAAAAATAAACTTTACAGCTACGTCTAAATACTGAAGCTAAGCACATCTACCTGAGGCAGCTAAGGTAAATATTTCAACTTTCAAACCCTGTTTGAAGAACGGCTAATTTTTCAAAGAATCTGACCAGGAATGGTTTCAATGCCATTTTATTCCTGCAAGCATTTTAGGTGATTTTAAAAGGTGCCCTAAACTGTATAAATTTGTATGAGGAATGTTTCAGCTCTTAAATAAAGGTGACACCGAAATGAACAAGCAAAGTTCCAAATTTAATCCCAAGAATCCAGATCCAACTAAACCTGAGGATATTAAACATTAAATACACAGGCATTAGTCTATATTGCCTGCATTTATTCTACCCTGCCAGCCACAAGAAAAAAGGCTAGGAAACTAACCGAATATCAAATGTTGATCCTCTGATGAAGCATAAATATAAAATGTTAAAACCCAAATCCCAGGACTTAGATTTAATCAGAAGTTCATCATACCGGTTTATTGTCTGCTATCCAGCACTTGCAATAATCACAGAATTTCTTGGGCTGAGATTTCCAGTAATCAGCCCTGGAAAAAGAGATATTGGAAAGAAAATGGTAGGACTTTTTGAAAAAATAAGAAACATAGAAAATTGACAGCAGAAAAAGATGTAATGGTTGGTCCATCAAGTTTATTTGTCCTTTGAGTTTATCTGTTTCTTGTTTTCTTTTTAATTAATTACACACACATATAATTGTTGTTGGATGTAATGTGATGGACATGTATTTATCCCAAGCATGTTTAAACTCAGTTTCTTATTGATTGATTGACCCACTATCTCCACAGGAAGTTGGTTCCGAGCTGCTTCCGCTGATTTTTCTGTAAAGCCATATATTCGAACGTGACTTTTGAATTTCCTTCCTGTCAGTTTCAGGTTATGCTTCCGTGTTCTTAATTTTAGCTTAATATTGAAAATACTGTACTTTTTACTTTTTATTATGTATTATACTGCATTATATTAGGCTCTTATTAATTATATTGTGTTAGGTTGTTAGTACATATTATATATTATATTACTGCCATATTATATTACCGGTATAGTATATTATATATACTGCATTTTCCTGCGTATAAGACTACTTTCTAACACACAAAAATCTTCTCAAAAGTCGGGGGTCGTCTTATACGCCGGGTCTCATTCTCCTGTAACCAGGCAGACCAGCCCATAAGGCTCTGATGAGCCTTAAATGGCTCTGAGGAGGGTCGTCTTATACGCCCAGTCGTCTTATACGCCGGAAAATACGGTAATATTATATTACATTATATCATACCACATCATATAATTATATGAGGCTGTTATATTATGTTATAAAGCTGTTATTATATATTATATTGTGTTAATATTATTATGCTATTATATTAGACTATGATATTATGTTATATTAGGCTATTATATATTATATTGAGTTAATATTGTAAGGCTATTATATTAGGCTACGACATTATGTTATATTAGGCTTTTATTATATATTATATTGTGTTAATATTATATTAGGCTATATTATGTTATATTAGGCTGTTATAGTTATGCTATATTGTATATTTATATTATATGATATATCACATTACATTATGTCACATCATAGATACCCTGTTTCCCCCAAAATAAGACCTCCCCTGATAATAAGCCCAATTGGGCTTTTGAGGACATGGCAATAAGGCCCAGCGCTTATTTCAGAGTTCAAAAAAATATAAGACAGGGTCTTATTTTCGGGGAAACACAATAATATAATTATATTAGGCTATTATATTGTGTTACGTTATATTAGGCTGTTATTATATATTATATTTTGTTAATACATTAGGCTATGATACTATGTTATATTAGGCTGTTATTACAGTTATATATTTATATACTACATTACATTATATCACATCATATATAATTATACGAGGCTATTATATTGTGTTATGTTATATTAGGCTGTTATTATATATTATATTCTGTTAATATCTTAGGCTATGATACTATGTTATATTAGGCTGTTATTACAGTTATATATATATATATATATACTACATTGAATTATATCACATCATATATAATTATACAAGGCTATTATATTGTGTTACCTTAGACTGTTATTATATATTATATTCTGTTAATACATTAGGCTATGATGCTATGTTATATTAGGCTGTTATTACGGTTATATATTTATATACTACATTACATCACATCATATATAATTATATGAGACTATTATATTGTGTTACGTTATATTATATTCTGTTAATATCTTAGGCTATGAAAGTATGTTATATTAAGCTGTTATTACAGTTATATATTTATACACTACATTGCATTACGTTATATTAGGCTATGATTATATATTATATTATGTTAATATTATAGTAGGCTATGATATTATGTTATATTAGGCTGCTATCATGTTTTTGATATATATTATATTGTCATTATATTGATATATTGATTGATTTATTATTTATTTATTATATTTCTATACCGCCTTCCTCCCGCAGGACTCAAGGCGGTGTACAGCCAAGAAAAAATAAAAGATACATAAACATCATAAAATTGATAATTAAAATTATGGCATAGTTTAGCCCAAATAAATAAAACCCAGAATTATATAGTATTTTAATCATTCCCAGTTATAATGTAATATATGATGCTACATTACCTTAGACTATAGATTACTATGATATATACGCCTTATGTCCTATGTTATCCTATGTTATGAAATAAAATTTAATAATAGAGAAAGAAACGCCCATTGAATGAGAGGAGGAAGCAACTGGAAGGAGCAAATAGCCCCGTTCTAGGGTCAATGGTGTCTGGGGGGGGGGGCCGGGAAGCGCTCTGTCCGAAGTCTCCCCCTGAACCCAGGCCCAGAGGCGGGGGGGGCGAGGAGGGCCGGGGATCGGAGCCCCCGGGGGCCGGGATTGGGGAGGGGGGGCGAGACGGGGACTCACATGGCTTCCCTTCCCCCGCGGAGGGGCGGCGGCGCCACCGGCCGATCAGCCGAACCAAGAACTGGGCGCCCGCGGCGGCGCGCTTTAGTGACGTCACGCCCGCGCCGTGCCCAGGAGGCGGAGGGAGGAGGAGGAGGAGGAGGAGGAGGACGGCGGCCAGGCAGGGCCAATCCGGGCGGCGTTCTCGTCCCAGAGGCGGAGGGGAGGCCGGCGCTCGGCGGTGGTGGTGGCGGCGGCGGCGGCGTCTCGGGGCTTTCCAGGCCGGCCTCGCTCGGAGTCTTCGGGCCGGGAGGCGGCGGGCGAGTCGGCGACGGGACTCCTTCCTCTCGGCCTGCCTCTCTTCCGATAGTCTGCCACCCCCTCCCCCCCGCTTTCTCTCGACACAACAGCCCTGCGAGGTAGGCTGGGGAGGACGGGCGGGGCGGAGGGAAGCGGGAGAGGGGAGGGCGGTGGCATTGCCGGGGAGGGGGGAGGAGGGGTGGCTGGGGGGCAGGACCCCCTTGGGCGCTTTTGGGGGGGGCGCAGAGGCCCCAAAGAACCTTTTTTAAGACCCCAAATCTCCCCTCCCCCCCCAGCCCTGGCTGTGGGATTCAGGGTGGGGGGCGGCCTTGATCCCCCCCCCAAAAAAAGAGGGGAGGATAACTTGCACAAAACTCACTAAATTCATCCCATAAATACATTAGAAGGTCACTTTCTTTCTTTCTTTCTTTCTTTCTTTCTTTCTTTCTTTCTTTCTTTCTTTCTTTCTTTCTTTCTTTCTTTCTTTCTTTCTTTCTTTCTTTCTTTCTTTCTTCTCTTTCTTCCTTCCTTCCTTCCTTCCTTCCTTCCTTCCTTCCTTCCTTCCTTTTCTTCTCCTTCCCAACTCTCTCTCTCCCTTTATTCTTTCTCTTTCTTCCTTTCTTATTCTCCTTCCTTCCTTTTCTTCTCCTTCCCATCTTTCTCTCTTTCTTTCTTTCTCTTTCTCTCTTTCTTTTTTTCTCCTTTCGTTTTTTCTCCTTCCCTTTCTTTCTTTCTTATTCTCCTTCCTTCCTTTTTTTCTCCTTCCAAACTCTCTCTCTCTCCCTTTATTCTTTCTCTTTCTTCCTTTCTTATTCTCCTTCCTTCCTTTTCTTCTCCTTCCCATCTGTCTCTCTCTTTCTTTTTTTCTCTTTCCTTCCATCTCTTTCCTTCCTTCTTTCCTTCCTTCCATCCATCCATCTCCTCCCTCCCTCCCTTCTCTTTCCTTTCTTCCTTCCAACTTTTCCTCCCTCCCTCCTCCTTCCTCCCTTCCTCTCTTCTTTCCTTTCTTCCATCCATCTCCTCCCTCCCTTCCTCCCTCCTCTTTCCTCCCTTCCTTCTTCCTTCCATCTTTTTCTTCCTTCCTTCCCTCCCTCGTTTCTCCTTCCTTCCATCTCTTTCCTTCCCTCCCTCCCTCCAAAGATGCCTAAAACTCCTCTGCCTCCTGGGAACTTCGTGCTTTCACTATCCAGGAGGAGGAATTTCAACAGTTTTCCAGCCTTTTTGAGAGCCTCTGTGATTTCGCAACCGCCTGGATTAGATGATTATTCGATTATAAAACCCAAAACATTTCAATAAATCCATGCAGGCCAGATTGAAACCAAAACCCCCCGGGAGCCATCTGCCAGACACTTGGTTGCACTCCGGTTGCTAGCTTGCACCGTTTGCTGTAACCATTGTTTATGGAACAAGCCATCATGGTCTGCCTTACACGTCATACCGCACTGATCTAAAACCAGTCAAGCTGCATAGCTTTGTGAGTGTCTGATTCAGGCAGCTGGGATCTGACTCATTGCAAGACAAAAGGGTGATGCAATTGAAAAATAACATTGGGGTGGGGAGAGGGGGTTGCCTTTAGAGGTTGGGGTGCCTCTTCCTTACAGTCACTTTTGCTGCTGAAATTTGGGGCTACGGCTTCAGTGGCAGGCGGTTTAAAACGGCTTCTTTCGCACCGGACACCGATCTGACAACAAATATGCATGTTATTTCTTCTGGTGTAAGGTTGATGTATTTCATTTTATTGTGTTTTGTTCCGATGTTTCTTGCTTTGCCAAAAACCAACCTACCAGCCACTCACTCGCTACAAAAATCAGAATTTAGCTCAGGGGGGAAAAAAGGAAAAAAAACAACCCATCCTGTCATTAAATCTTGTTTTCACATGACAGACGGGATGCCTTCTCTGTCTCTCCCTTTAAGGACTCCGGTTTTAGCCAAGAAACTTGTGCTTTTTAAAGATTGCAAGTGCTTTAACTTACAATCTTTAACTTGACTTTAACTTGACATGGATTTTCTTCAGTATCTGAAGCAAGACGGCGATTTGAAGATGCTTTATTTCAGTCAAAACGCGGTTCGGTTCCTCCATTTATTTATGTCCAGAGTAAGCTGTCGATAGTCAAAACAGGACAATTTCTTTTTAAATTTTTCCTTGCAATAGAAGTTGTTCTGGAAGAGATGCTTAATTCCGTAGTTTAGAGTTATGTTGCAAAGATAGTTCTTACTAACAACATGATGACTTAACAGTGGTTCATTTAATGACGGTTCGAAGTTGAACCGAAAAAAGTGAGTAAGTTCACTGAAAAAAGTGACTTACAACTATTCTTCACACTTAATGAGTATTGTGGTATCCCCATGGTCATGTGATCAAAATACAGACGCTTGGCAACTGGCATGTACTTACGACGGCTAAAGTCTCCTGAGGTCATGTGATCTTCCTCTGGCAAACTTCTGACAAGCAAAGTCAATGGGGAAGGCAAATTCACTTAACAGTCATTTTTTTAAGCAATTCGCTTAAAAACTGTGGCAGGAGAGGTCGTAAAATGGGACAAACCTCACTTAACAACTTGTCTCATTGAGCAACAGAAATGTTGGGCTCCATTGTGGTCATACGTCCAGGACTACCTGTAAACTAGCTTGAAATAAGCATTTTATTCTTTGTATTGTCATCAAAACTATGTCTGGGCATGTTATGCGAAACACTGAACTCAAAATAACCAAAACGGCTGGTTTCCTAACATTTTATGGATGCCGTAAAACGGCTAATTATGAGAAAGCATTCTAAGAAACAGTGGGACTTACAGATTTGGGGGGGAATATAATACGTTTATGTTATGAGGTTAAATTTACAGATTTTCACTCACAGTTATCCAAATGATGTGAAGTGTTAACGTTACTTTATAATGCTTTGGTAAAATCACAGTTGGAATATTGCATCCAGTTTTGGTCGTCACGATGTAAAACAGATGTTGAGATGCTAAAAAGAGTGCAGAGAAGAGCAACTAAGATGATGAGGGGACTGGAGGATAAAACTTATGAAGAACGGTTGCAGGAACTGGGTATGTCTAGTTTGATGAAAAGAAGGATTAGGGGAGACATGAGAAAAGTCTTCCAATATCTCAGGGGCTGCCCCAAAGAAGAGGGAGTCAAGCTATCCTCCAAAGCACCTGAGGGAAGGACAAGAAGCAAGGGATGGAAACTAATCAAAGAGAGAACATTAAGAACAATGGCTAATGGTTGCCAAGTTCTACCTAAAGCTTGGCATACCTAGAGAATCATAAAAAAATAGTTATGTTATTAACCTTTTTGTGCAAGCCATACAGAGACAGATATAATGCAGAATCTCATCCTTCAGATATAAAGTTTTTCTAGATTGCTTTGTTTCCTCTTTTGATCTCACGTTCCCTTCCAACTCCCATCATTCCGTATTCTGTATTCTGTCTCCTGTGTACCCCCTAACTACACTGTATAGTATCTCCACAATGTTATAATGTCATGTAGGTTTGTAGGGGTTCATTGATACCCATTCTGCTAACAGAAACAATTGTGTATTGTTTCAGCTCTGTTGCCAAAGAGGCCTAGCCTTTTTTTTTTAATGAGCTCATCCCAAGATCAACTTTAAAGATAAATACGCTGCTAATTATATTTTCAGAACAATAAAAATGCACACTTTGATAAGGGAAAGTGTACTGTCTCACAAAGTTTCACAAATAAATTGTTTACTGGTATATGAAAGCCAAAACTGGATCTTATCCTAGCATTTATTTTATGGCTGAACAAAATGAGAATGGGATCTCTCTCTCTCTCCCTCTCTTTTTTTCTCTCTCTCTCTCCTGTATCCATCCATTTCTTTCTTTCTTTCTTTCTTTCTTTCTTTCTTTCTTTCTTTCTTTCTTTCTTTCTTTCTTTCTTTCTTTCTTTCTTTCTTTCTTTCTCTAATTATCTATCTATCATCTACTTACCTACCGTATCTACCAATCCATCCATCCATCCATCTTTTTGTCCTTCCTTCCTTCCTTCCTTCCTTCCTTCCTTCCTTCCTTCCTTCCTTCCTTCCTTCCTTCCTTTCTACCTACCTATCTACCTACCTTTATATCATTCTTTCTATCTTTCTAACTCTATCTATCTATCATCTGTCTGTCTGTCTGTCTTTCTGTCTGTCTATTTTATGGCAGTAGGAAAGCTTATATATACCATGGGAGAAAAAACCCCCTCTATTCTCCAGAGACTTAATTTTCTCAGATCAGCTCCCATTCTGTACCCAGATGTTAATATGCATATAAAAGTCCTATCATAAACCTTAGTCCATAATTATATTTTGTGTCTGAATGACTGCCATCAAGTGGATGACTATATGTATTGAACCATATGGATTTAAATTTAAGTTGGCTTTTACATTTCATAAGCAAATACAGGCAGGTTAATTTCCTGATATTTATTGTGAGTTCACGAAGCGGCCTGCCTGTGTGCAATCACGAAAGCTGATTTGAATAGCCAGGAAAGTGCGCATAATTTAAATACTTGAAATTTTTGAGGGCCTCTTTACGCTAAATAAGCCGGTGTTTAAAGTGTTGGGATTATGAAATTTTATAAGCTTTCATTTGCATGAAACTAAACAATTCCATTGTTGCAATAGGTTACCTGTATTGTTTGTTAAACGTTAATTTGAATGGGGCAGATATAGTATTAATTGTTCTGCCCCAGCTATGGATCCCAAAGAACACAGCACACACAAAGTTTGTACAAAACTTAATTTACTAAACTAAAGTTACTAAACTTTGTTTTTCAAAACAAAGGCTGTTAATAAACTTTCTTAACAGCCTACAAGAAACCAAAGATAAAGTAATCACAATCTTACGAAGGTTGGCAGGAAACCCAGAAGCAATTTTGCAGAGAATCCAGAAGCGAAGGAGCGTGAACTAAAGTTGTTCCCTGCAAATTGCTTCAGTCAGTGTTCCTCCTTAAATAGGCTAAGGGAGTGGCCAATTAGCCCCAAGCATTACTCTCGGGGAGAGCTCCTCCTGAGGAGCCACTCCTGCCTTTTGGCCACACTGCGCGCCCGTGCATCGAGAAGAGGCTCCTCCTCTTCATCTTCTTCACTTAAAGGAACTCCTGGAGGTTCTGAAGGCCCTGGCTGAATCCCCGCCTCTGGCACCAGCTCTTCTCCAGCCTCCTCACTGTCTTGACCCGAATGCCAGTTGCACAGGCTGCTGGTGCAACACCACACCAGCCTCCTCACTGTCAGAATCAGCTACAATCTGCACAGGCCGCTGATGGGCCACAACATTAATTGAGTGTCACATAACACTGTAACAATAATAATATGAATTTGCTAGATTAATATGAGATTTTTTTCTGGCATTTGTAAGTGTGCCAGGCAAGAGCCTGGTGGTGCAGCAGCTTAAGTGGTGTTAAAGTGACACCAGCTGTCTGCAATTTTTGCAAGTTCGAATCTCACCAGGCTCAAGGTTGACTCAGCCTTCCATCCTTCTGAGGTAGGTAAAATAAGGACCCGAATTGTGGGGGCAATAAGCTGATTTTGTATATAAAAAAAAGAACACCGCTTGGGGGGGGAGGCAAAAGCCCTACTAAGCAGGTATATACAAAAGTATGAAGGCTATTGCTTAACGCATTGTAAGCCGCCCTGAGTCTCCGGAGAAGGGCGGCATATAAATTAATTTTTTTTAAAAATGTCACTCCTTTGGTCTCCTAACCAGACACATTTAAGAAGCTTTTAAACTTCTAAAATATTCACTACTCTTTGCTACAGTTGGCAATTAAGGTATGTTTTATGGGATTGCAGAGATAATAAACAGCCGTAATGTCAAGTCATTACTAATAGTTTAATGCCCCTGCATTAATCATTTCGGCTGCCTCCCATTTTTATTTTATTTTATTGCGATTTTTCCAGTCCTTTGATTAGATGGGATGGCAAATCTGTCTCAAATATTCCAAGTGCAGTTTTAACATTATCTCTCTATCCCCTATGCTTTTTCCCAATTAGTTTGAGCATTGGATATGCATTTTTATAGCCGTTGCACATCGATTAATGCAATTTCATTTAGTTACTCGGCGTGACTGCAAGATCTCTTTCCTGACCAATGATTAGCAACTCTTAAGCTTTTGGTGGTTGGTCCTCCACTTACGATGCTCCAAATTTCTGTTGCTAAGCCAGACGGTTGTTAAGTTGAGTTTTGCTCCATTTCATGACTTTCCTTGCCACCGTCGTAACGGGAATCGCTCCAGTTGCGAAGTTAGTAACCCGGTTGTTAAGTGAATCTGCCTACCACCGTTGACTTCGCTTGTCAGACGGTCGCAAAAGGGGATCACGCGACCGTCATAAAGATGAGTCGTTTGCCAAACTTCTGAATTTTGATGGCGTAGCCTTGAGGACGCTTACAACGGTGTGAAAAACTGCCCCGTGTCACTTTTTTCAATGGCGTTTGGTCACTAAACGAACTGATGTAAGTCCAGATTACCTGTACAGATAGCCCTCGACTTACAACAGTCTGTTTAGTGACTGTTCAGAGTTACAACGGCACTGAAGAAAGGTGACTCAGTGACCATTTTTCACACTTACGACCTCTGTAGCAAACCCATGATCGTGTCATCAAAATTCAGAGGTTTGGCAATTGGTTCATACTTACGACCGTTGCGGTGTCCTTTTGTGATTTTCGGACAAGCGGAAATCAGTGGGGACGCCAGATTCACTTAACAACCACATCACTAACTTATCAAGTGCAGTGATTCACTTAATAGCTATGGCAAGAAAGGTCAGAGAAACTCAGTGAACCAGCGTCACATTTAACGACAGAAATTTTGGGCTTCATTGTGGTCATAAATCGAGGACTACAGTAAGCCCTGAAAGTGCCTGTTTTCTTAGCCCAAGGACCCTGAGTTTGCACATAAGCTTTAAGTGAGGAACTCTTGATTATTTTGGAAGTCAAAAGTATTTATTTATTATCTGTATGTTTGCTGACATCGTTACAGAGATCTTTAGGTTGTATTTGCTTGTAAATATATTTAGATATGTGATAATAAATATTTGAAGTTTTCCTGGTTGGGGTTTTGTTTCTACGAAATGTTTTTTGTTTTCTTTTTAGCAAAATAGAAACGTAAAGATGCCCTTAGAATCCAAATTTGATGAAAAACTTTTGCACTGAGACATCAGCTAAAGTATAAGGCTAATAAATACTGAGTCTCGCGAACGGTAGGTTATATTTCTTTTGCCATAGCAGGTTCCTGTTGGAATGGTAAGGTTTTGATTTAAGCCATGTGATTTAAGGCGCATCTATTCACATTTTGGCAATTGGAACTGGAAAATCTTGAATTATTTCAGATATAAGCTTCCCAGCGTCCTTGGGGACTGGAGCGAGTTATAAGTAGACCAATAAATAAACTTTTCTGAAGCTTTTAACCCCTCAATAACAAGCGTTTCCATTGTTGTCGCAGCTTTTTAAAAAAAACAACTGTTACCCTATCTCTGATATATTTGCTAGCGTAGATAACAATATATCGTAACAGCAAATGCACAATTTGTGGTTATTGATCGCTATATGCCATCCAGAATCGGGTTTTGTGATGCAGGTTTATATAAATTGGATTAATAAATAGTAAATAATAGTTTCTTCATAGCTTTTAAGGTGATAAAAATAACATTAAAATTCATTTATGGGCTTCTTAAGAGGTGGTGGTGTGCCCGCCAGCTGCCAGCAAAGCTAGAGGCAAACTCGGACGATGTGGAGGTTGGAGAGGAACTTGGCCAGTCCTGGAATCAGGGGAAGGCTCTGATGGATGCTCTGTGTTGGACGCAGAGATAGAGCCAGGGCCGTCCGACATTTCCCAGCCACCGGAGAGGCATCTGCCTTTGAAGGCTGAGATGAGTGAGGAGGAAGAACAGCTGGGGCCTGTTCCAGATGCACGTATGAACAGAGCTGTTAGGAGAGCAGAACAACGGAGGACAACGAGTTGACCTGGGAAGCAAAGCAGACGTGGGCGCTGAATGGCCCCTCTCTGGCTGGGGAATAAACAGAAGGAAAGGGGAGTGGTAATTGTAGGAGACAACCGTTCGTATTTCTGGAAATTTCGCTTATTGTGTTTCGTGTCACAGAGACGGCTTGTCAGAACTTAATTTGCAGCTGGGAGCTCACGGCTTTGCAATTATCTCAAGGAACTGATAAGGTCTGTTACTGCCATTAACTCCTTGAAGGAGATTGATTGATTGATTGATTGATTGATTGGTTCGATTTATATGCCACCCTTCTCCGGAGACTTAGTACGGCTTACAATGCATTAAGCAATAGCCTTCATACTTGCTTAGTATATTTAGTATACTTAGTATACTTGCTTAGTAGGGCTTTCGGGCCCCCCCCAAGCGGTGTTCTTTTTATACAAAGTCAATTTATTGCCCCCACAATCTGGGTCCTCATTTTACCTACCTCAGAAGGATGGAAGGCTGAGTCAATCTTGAGCCTGGACTTTTCGGTGGGTGAATGTAATTAATTCATAGGAGATAAATCAAGGGTTTTTTTTTTGTGTGACCAGGAGTCTGTTTCTTGCTTCTACAAAGGCTGGGTCAGAACAGGTGATGCCAGAGACTGGGTAGTGACTAATACCTGTATAGCCTGGGGAAAATTATGAAAGTAATCATAATCTTCTTTCTCCCCTGTTAGAACATGTTCCTGTGGTGATTCCTGGAGTTTCCTTTCACCTGCAGGCTCCCAGTTTTAATAACCAGAAGTTTTAAAATTCCTTGTAAGGTCATCTCGATTATACCGTGTTTCTCCCAAAATAAGACCCCGTCTTGTATTATTTTGAGCCCTAAAATAAGCGCTTGGCCAGGGATCAAATGCTCCCAGTTCAGACTGGATCGCCCGATCTGGTAGCGATGGCGGCGGGTGGTTCTCTGTAAACTCTGTATTATGGCTTGTGAATTTTATCATTGTGAGCCGCCCTGAATCCATTGGAGATGGGACGGCATATAAGCCAAATAAAATAAAAAAAATAAATAAATTTCAATTTAGAACCAGAATTACCTCTGGCTTGTAGGAAAGATTTCAGGGATGTTTGGGGTTTTTTTGGTTCCCCTAAACAAAAGTTGTCCAACCTGTTTTGGGGGCAGAAGCTAAACTCAGTGCTTATGTTCAGCTGGAATGGGGGGGGGGGGCAGGGCGGGGGAAGAGTAATTCGACTCTATGATTTGTTCCTGACTTAAAAGCGCTATTCAGGAAAAGCGAGAGTTTTGCCATCCCATAACCCAGAAGGGAAAAGAAACAAACATGCACAATTCATGGAACAAAATGACCTTTGCAGGAAATCAGAATCGAGCTGGAAGGGACCTTGGAGGTCTTCTAGTCCAACCCCCTGCTCAGGCTGGAGACTCTCTACCATTCCAGAGAAGTGGCTGTCCAGTCTCTTCTTAAAAACCTCCAGTGATGGAGCACCTGCAACTTCCAGTGGCAAGTTGTTCCACTGGTTAATTGTCCTCACTGCTAGAAAGTTTCTGCTTAATTCCAGGTTGCTTCTCTCCTTGATGAGTTTCCATCCATTGCTTCTTGTCTTGCCTTCGGGTGCTTTGGAGAATAATTTGACCCCCTCTTCTTTGGGGCAGCCCCCTCAAACACTAGAAGACTGCTATCATGTCCCCTGTAGTCCTTCTTTCCTCTAGACTAGCCAAACCCAAATCCCCCAACTGTTCTTCATATGTTTTAGTCTCCAGGCCCTTAATCATCTTAGTTGCTCTTCTTTGCACTTTTTCCAAAGTCTCAACGTCTTTTTTGTAACGTGGCCAAAATTGGATGCAGTATTCCCATTATGAAAAAAAAAACCCTCTTTTGTTCAGCAAGTTCGATAAGTAGTTTTGCATGTCACTCTTTTATAAACAAGGGTAGTGGTGAAATGCAACCGGTTCTATCCGGCTTGGGCAAACTGGTAGCGCCGGTGGCGGGAGGCTCCGCCCGGATGACATCAAGTCCCTTTTTGACCCTCTGCGCATGCGCAGAAGGCCCTGTGCATGGGGGAGGAGGTGTGCACGCTCACATTTGTGAACTGGTAGCGGAGGTAGGTGGATTTCACCCTTGAACAAGGGTACTAATGTACCCCTTTTTATTTTGGCATTTGATTGGCAGAAAGGAAGGCTATATATATATATATATATGTATGTATGTATGTATGTATGTATGTATGTATGTATGTATGTATGTATGTATGTAGGTCTTTGGTTATTCGGGTCTTCTCCCGCGTAGAATTGGAAGTATCTTGGCGATGTTTCGACGAAGTCTCATTCGTCATCTTCAGGCTGGTGTTCTCGGCTTCGTGCTTCCAGGAGCAATGTGAGATCTCAGCTGTCTCTTCCTTTTAACTGCTAGTGGGGGTGTGAGCTGATTGGGTGTGAGCTTGGCTGTGTTCTGATTGGGTGGAAGTGTGTTCTGATTGGTTAGGGGCTTGGCTGTGCTCTGATTGGATGGGGGGTTGGTTGTGCTCTGATTGGCTGGGGGTGTGTTCTGTTTGGGTGGGGG
>JAWJVD010000103.1:271426-311262 GCA_038048745.1 Coluber constrictor foxii | reverse complement strand
GAAATGGAGGTAGTGACAGATTTTATTTTTTGGGGCTCCAAGATGACTGCAGATGGGGACTGCAGCCAAGAAATTAAAAGATGCTCCTGGGGAGGAAAGCTATGGCAAATCTAGACAGCATACTAAAAAGCAGAGACATCACCCTGCCAACAAAACAGGGTATAGTCAAGGTGATGGTTTTCCCAGTTGCAATGGATGGCTGTGAAAGTTGGACCATAAGGAAGGTTGAGAGCCAAGGAATGGAGGTCTTTGAACTCTGGTGCTGGAGAAGACTCCTGCAAGTCCCTTGGACTGCAAGGTGATCCAACCGGTCAGTCCTAGAGGAGATCAACCCCGACTGCTCTTGAGAAGGCCAGATCCTGAAGAGGAAACCCAAATCCTTCATCCACCTAATGAGAAGGAAGGACTCCCTGGAGAAGAGCCGAATGGTGGGAACGATGGAGGACAAAAGAAGAAGGGGACGGCAGAGAACGAGGTGGCTGGATGGAGTTACTGAAGCAGTCGGTGGGAGCTTAAATGGTCTCCAGAGGATGGTAGAGGACAGGAAGGCCTGGAGGAATGTGGTCCATGGGGTTTGCGATGGTTTTGGACACGACTTCGCAACTAACAACAACCATTTGAAATAGTTTGGAAAATTAAGCTCTTTATATTGCAAAAATCGTGCATGCATTCTCAGTTAAATTGTATTGGTCTGGCAGTCACAGAGTTATATTTCTCAGCTAGCCAATACTGGTAGTCTTCAACCTACATCCAGAATTGACCCCAAATTTTCTGTTGCTCATGGAGACCTAGGTTAAGTGAGTTTTGCCCCATTCTATGATCCTTCCTTGCCACAGGTGATAAGTGAATTACTGCAGGTGTTAAATTAGTAACAGGGTTGTTAAGTGAATTTGGTTTCCCCATTGGCTTTGCTTGTCGGAAGTTCGCAAATGGGGATCATGTGACCCTGGGACACTGTGACCGTCATAAATACGAGGCAGTGGCCAAGTGTCTGAACCAAGATGGTGTTACCAAGTTTGGGTAAAGAAAACAAGCAAGGTCAAAGAGCACGCAGGACCCCAACATTCCTCCTCCTCCTCCTCGCAGTCCCCATTCCCTTCTTGCACTGATGACGTTACCTAGTTGGGTCATGAAACGTTTGCAAGAAAACACGCCTCAGAGAGCACCCAGGACCCCACATTCTCCTCCTCCTCCTCTCCCTCTTCCCCCCTCCTCCGTCTCCTCTTTGCAAATACCACTCTCTTCCAGTGCTGATGACGTTACCTAGTTGGGTCATGAGACGCCTGGAAGAAAACAAGCAAGCTCAGAGAGCGCCTGGGCTGCTGATATGAATCTGAGAAGCCTAATGTTGGCTTGGTTGCATCTCGGCTTCCCTATTTTGTAGGAAAAAGATGTTCAGAATGAAAAACAAAAATGTGATCAGTGCACGCAGTGTCTCTGGGCCCTGTTCTGCCTACTAGAGTTAGGATCCACGGGGAAGGCTACTGTTTTACAGAAAGTCCTGGGCGTGGCCCGTCAAGAACCGGATCGATCGCATAAATAGCTCTAATCCTCCTTCCAATGACATACCTGCAGTACAGGTAGGATAGCGTGAACCCCTGTATATTGTTTTTCAGGACCTGTTTTGGAGTTTGGGGGGTTATGGCTCAGAACGTTTTCAAAACCAGCCAAACTGGTTTAATTGAATCCACACGCCACCAAAGAGTTCGGGAGTTCAGTTTCCAGCTCTTTGAAATTGTGTGTGTGTGTGTGTGTGTGTGTGTGTGTGTGTGTGTGTGTGTATCTCCACATACCATATTTTTTGGACTATAAGACGCACCTAAATTTAGAAGAGGAAAACAACAAAAACTTTTTTTGGACCTCTCTTTTCTTGGGCCTTTTTTCGGCCCCTTTTCCAGTCTTTTTTTTGGCCTGTTTCCAGGGCTTTTTTCCTGCTCATTTTCGAGGCTTTTTTCTGTCTGTTTTTTCCAAAAAACCCCCTCAAAAACGGGCTGAACAACGCCTAAAAAAGGGCCAAAAAAAAGCCAAAAAACGGCAAAAAAAGCCTTGAAAATGGGCTGAAAAAGCCTCTAAAATGGGCCCAAAAAAGCATCCAAAACAGGTTGAAAAAAGCCTTGAAAATAGGCCCAAAAAAGGCCCGGAAACGGGGCGTGCAGAGGCCAAACAACATCCGGTCAGTAGGCAGAGCTTTGGTAATATTTGGTGTATAAGACACAGAGAAATTTTCACCCCGTTTTGGGAGACAAAAAAGTGCATCTTACAGTCCGAAAAATACGGTCTGTGTATATATGTGTACACACACACACACACACACACACACACACATATACATGTTTTCTGAGGTTTTCGCGGGTGTTTGTATATAGGTCTTTGGTTATTCGGGTCTTCTCCCGCGTAAAATTGGAAGTGTCTTGGCGACGTTTCGACAAAGTCTCATTCGTCATCTTCAGGCTGGTGTTCTCGGCTTCGTGCTTCCAGGAGCAATGTTCATTGCACTGATGATGAATGAGACTTCGTCGAAACATCGCCAAGACACTTCCAGTTTTACGCGGGAGAAGACCCGAATAACCAAAAGACCTCCCTCTCCTCCCCCTCCCCTCCCATTTCTTTCTCCCTTTCCCCTTTCCCTTTCCTTTTTTTTTTTGGTTTCCTTTTCCTTTGATTTCTTTTCCCTTCCCTCTCTCCTCTCATCCCCTCTCCTCTCCTCCCCTCTTCTCTTTTCCTTTTCTCTTTTCCCTCTCCTCTCCTTTCCCTTTCCTTCCCTTCCCCCTTTCCTTTCCTTTCCTCCCTTCCTCCCTTTTTTGTTTCCTTTAATTCCCCTTTCCTTTCCTTTCCTCTTCCTTTCCTTTCCTTTCCTTTCCTTTCCTTTCCTTTCCTTTCCTTTCCTTTCCTTTTCCTTTCCTTTCCTTTCCTTTCCTTTTCCTTTCCTCTGCTCCCCTCTCCTCTCCTCTCCTCTCCTCCTTTTCCCTTTTCTTTCCTCTTCCCTTTTCCTCTCTTCCTTTCTTCCCCATTTCTAGGCGGGGTTGTCCTTCCCATTTTTATCCCCTTCCGCACCTGCCTCCAGGTTTACGCTCCTATTTTCCTTGAGTTCACCTTGTGGAAACAGAACCCCTGGTGCTTCCTCGATGCCAGGCAGGGAGGGGTCTTGACGATACCCAACACCTGCCCGTTTATCGGCAGGCTCAGGCAGTGGCGGCACCTGCGCAGGAAACCCCCCCTCCCCCGCTCAGGTGGGCCAGCAGAAGCCGAGGCCTCCCTGACCAGCCTGCCTTTCTGAATACATCTTTTGAAGCCACTCCCAGTGTGTACTGTCAATTGTGGGTTTCTTGAAGGCACGCCTCGTTGCGGCAGCTGTCTCATTCTGGAACAAAGCGCCAGGGCTCCCTGCCTTTAGCAGGCCGGATCCACTTCTGACCCGACTTAGCAGCTCCTTTTTTCAGCGTTTCTAGTCCTCAGTATGGCAACAACCTCTTGACTTCCCTTCCGGTTTCAGACGGATGATTTTTTTCCTCCCCTCTCTCCCCCCTCCTTTCTTGAAGTCTCACTTCTCAAAAAAAATATTTCCAATTGTCTCGCAACAGGGGAATATCTGCCTCTTGGTTCCAAAGAGAAGGGTACAAGGAAAGGGAAATTTCTTTTATATATATATATATTAAAAAACCCCTTTTTACAAAAACAGGAGAGAAATAAGAACTATTTCCCCCCCCCCCCCCACACTCTTCCCTGCAAAATCCAACAAGCGTGTAAGAACTACAAAGCCCATCCTCACCCACCCACTCCCAAAAATCCCCCCCCGTGATTTTGTTTCATCGAAGCCAATCCTTATTCCGATTCATTTCCAACCCCGTTTGAAAAATTTTAAAAAAAAAAACACAGTTAAACTGGTTTGAAGCACGCAGGGATTGCCGATTGATCATTAACTTTTCTAAACATCAGGTCGCTTCATTTATTTGAGCCAGGCGAGCGTGCAAGGGATCTGAAAACATAAAAATAAAAATATAAAAATGCAGCACCGTCACAGTCTTCCTGGCTTTTATTATTTATTTATTATTAATTTTTTTTTGGGTCCACTTGTCAAGTGTGTAAAACGCCTTGTGCGTTCCACTTTTTGTTCAGGAGTTGTCCCGGCCTTTGCTCTTTGCTAGCTAAGGTGTGGCTGTCTGATTAAATGAAGCTGGTTCTCCCTTTTTCCCCTCTTACCTGGAAGATTTGCATGTTTGACCTGGCGGAGTAAATGGGCTGGCAGCAACCTGGGCGTGCCCAGAGACTTAGTTTCACGTATGACTCACAAGCTGCAACACACAAGCACCCACTTCCCCAATCCGCAGAAGCCATTTTAAACTGCACACACACACACACACACACACATACACACACAAATGCACACCAGTGCTTGGTTTTATAGGTACCGTCTAACTTTTGGGGATTCCCACCAAGCCACGTCGAGCAAGGTAATTGCAATTTCATGACTCGATTTAAGTGAAATTTCTAGAACTTTTGCCGATGGAGTCTGGGGGCTTGGGGGGAGGAGAGGATTATTTCCACACCGAGTTTTTTATTTTTTAAAAAAAAAACACAAAACACACAGACCCCACACCCCTGGGTGTGTGCCTTTTTTTTTTTTATGCGTCCCAGGCTTAGTTGCGTTTTAAGAAAGCGATATGGGAACAGAGAATGGAGTATGTTTCCATTTTTCTTTTTACATTTTCTTTCGCCCTAAACATTTTGTTTAGAGAGCGTCGAGAAAGAAAAATTAAAAAAGAAAAAGAAAAAAGTTAGTTGAGTTAATTCTGGGATTTTTTTTTTTTTTAAATGAAAACAGGTTTAGGAAGCTCGTCAGTTTAACTATCACCGGTATAACTAAAACGTAAATGTGTATTATTATGCTTTTTGAATGAGAAGGAAACAGATCAAAGTGGAATAAAGTCAGCGCTATGAAATAGAAATATTTAATGCATTTTAGGCATAAGCTTATCTTTCTCAACGGGATATAAAGCATTTTCCTTGCTCGTCTCAGTTTCGAAGCGTGGAATAGACGGGTTTGTTAAAAAAACCCACAACTTTCTGCTGGCCCATCGGCAAAAATATTTGGATTATTTATTCGAGAATGTGTGTCTTTCTGCCAAACATGTTTGCTGCAATTCCTTGTTGTTCATTGTGGTTGACTTACTCCGTATGGTTGTTGTTGTTTAATACCGGCTATGACAATTTGCTAGGAGTTGACTTGGAGAGGTTTCACGGAGGGAGGTCGTTGCCAAAGCGTTGAGTTGTGACTTCACTTGTCAAATGCTGCGCGAAGGACTCTGTTTTCGTGGGGGGGAAAGATGGAGGAAGAGAAGGGACTTGAAGTGTCTCTCTGTCTCATGATTTCAACCTGCCCTCCCCCCTCAAAAAAATACTTCCTAAATCAGCTTTCACCCACCTGCACCCCCTCCAGATCAAAAATTGCACCCTACATTGTTATTAATCCAGTAGTTTTTCATGCTGCCTTGAAATAGGATGGGATCTTGTAATACATTACATTAGAAGGATGCTAGATTTGAGGAAGATTGTAATGAAAACGTTTGTCGATGTTTTGCTCTCCCTCTTGTTATTTGTGCAAGATTAGATGTTTCTTGAACTTTGAGAAAGATTGGCCATTAATTTGATTTTCTCATGAAAAACAAAACTTACTCAACTTTTAAAAACTCTTGGTTGGTTTTCCCAAACTTGAGGTCGTGCTGCCAAGGAATAGCTGGCAAGTAATAATGTCGGCATCTGGGTAAAAAAATACATTGGCCTTGCTCACAGTACTGGTAGAGCTATTTACAATTATTCTAAGCAAAGTGGATTTCTCGGCCTTAGATAATGCTCTTCAATTGTGGATTTAAAGAAGAAAAAAAAGGTTTTCAGCAGCTTTTTAAAAAAATATTTTAAGCAGAAGTGTTTCCTAGATTTTGGAGTTGGGATGGAAAATTATAGAAACTTTCCTATTTAGCTTTTAAATATTGAAAGTATTGAAGTCCTCGTTCCATTCAGGACTGGAAAATATATTTATTAACTGGCTTTACAAGCCGGCTATTTTAACAGTAGATTTATCAATAGGGAATCTGTCTCGAAAGTGATTAGGTTTTATAAATAATCCAGGATAGTAGGCGCAGTTGAGCCTGGTGGAGGATGAAGGCTGTTGGGCATGTCAAAAGTATTTTGTTTTGCATTCCTGCTGCTTAATGATGGATTGAATGGCCCTGAGATTGTTTTCTTCTGCAACTGATCCTGATCCTGGATACGTTTAATTCTTTTTCCAGTAGTGCCTTTATCTCGGAATCAAAAACTTGGGAATTTGGAAAACTTAATAGCTATCATCCTGATCACCTGTCTGACAATTCCAGGTTTATTCAATTTAGGGCAGAGTCACTTTCATTTAGAGTAAGTTGTAATGTGATTTAGTCCCTGCATTTCTTATGCTGTGGATTAGTCATTTTTATAATTAACAACGTAAGTGCCGACAAAAGAGGCTTTAATTCTGAACTGTCGAAAATGTGGGGTAGAAATGGAAAATGAAATTGCCCTGTTTCTTTGGCCCTAGGACACAACCACCCAGATTCTTTCTGCTTTTTGAGATAAGGCCTTTTCAAGTTTCTTTTAGTGAATGACAATCATCTTTTTAAATGCTGAACTGAAATGTTAAAAAAGAGCATCATGGATCTTGTAAAGCCTTTGGGATCTTCTCCGATGTACTGCCTTGAGAATCCAAATTATATGGGGGGCATACCTGGTTATCTCAGTTGCAATGGATGGCTGTGAAAGTTGGACCATAAGGAAGGTTGAGAGCCAAGGAATGGAGGCCTTTGAACTCTGGTGCTGGAGAAGACTCCTGTGAGTTCCTTGGGGTGCAAATCGATCCAACCGGTCAGTCCTAGAGGAGATCAACCCCAACTGCTCTTTAGAAGGCCAGATCCGGAAGATGAAACTCAAATAGTTTGGCCACCTAATGAGAAGGAAGGAAACCCTGGAGAAGAGCCTCATGCTGGGAAAGATGGAGGGCAAAAGAAGAAGGGGACGGCAGAGAATGAGCTCGCTGGCTAGAGTCATGAAGCAGTTGGTGTGAGCTTAAATGGACTCCAGAGGACGGTAGAGGACAGGAAGGCCTGGAGGAATGTGGTCCATGGGGTCGCGATGGTTCGGACACGACTTCGCAACTAACAACAACAACCACCTGGAGAACAAGAGCTGCATGGTTCTCATGATGCTTTAGAAGAGCTTGGAAGCTTTCTTGGAAGATTTTCTGAAGCATCGCAAGAAGGGGGACACGCCATTTGGAGAAAGGCAGATACACTTCGGAGGGGGGTCCTTGGTGCACTCTGGAGCTTGGTGATTTTCTTGCAGAAGTTTCGTTACCAAACTAGAGAATAGCATCAGTGCGAGAAAGGAGCGGGTTATGTGGAGCAGAGGAAGAGGAGGACTGTGGGGTCCTTGGTGCTCTCTGAGTTTGATGGTTTTCTTGCAGATGTTTCATGACCCCAACTAGGGAACATCATCAGTGCTAGAACCGAGTGGGGTTTGCAGAGAAGAAGAAGAAGAAGAAGAGGAGGAGGAGGAGGAGGAGGAGGTGGTGGTGGTGGTGGTGGAGGAGGAGGAATGGAAGGACTGTGGGGTTCTTGGTGCTCTCTGTGTTTGGTTGGCTTCTTGAAGACATTTATTACTCAAACTAGGGAACATCATCAGTGCTAGAAGGAGGAAGGTTGCGGGGAAGAGGAGGAGGAGGAGGAGGAGGAAGAGGTGGAAGTGGAAGAGGAGGAAGAATAGGAGCACTGTGGGGTCTTTAGTGCTCTGTTTGGTTGTTTTGTGGAAGATGTTTCAGTACTCAAACTAGGGCACATCATCAGTGACTAGCATTGACTAGCACTGATGTTGATGTTAACCTAGTTTGAGCAATGAAACACCTGCAAGAAAACAAGCAAGCTCAGAGAACATGAAGGACCTCCCCTCATTTCAACCCTGGCACTTTGGAGAACCGGGTGGGTGGGACTTGAGAAGAAGGCCTGGAGTGACCTGCATTGTCCTTGCATAAGGTAAGGCCAGGTGGACCTCTCCAACAGCAGGAGGAAAACAGTGAAGGCCGGCCTGGTGCCGAAGGGTCTGTAGCAGGGGTGGTATTCAACTTAACTTCGCAAATGTGAGCGCATGTGCAGAGGGTCAAAAAGGGACATGACGATGTCCGGGCAGATCGGCGGAGGCTCCCGCCACTGGTGCTACCGGATCGCATGATCCGGATAGAACCAGCTGAATTTCGCCACTGGTCTGCAGAGTGCAAGGCAGCTGGGACTTTGTGTAGTGATGGCCAGTCATGACATGAGACTTGAGGTGACACTCAATGGAAGTACCAGTCTGGAGGCAGTGATAGCCAGCTGAGACTCCTGAAGGCCGCTGCAGGACCCAACCAGGAATGCCACGGTGGAGGGTTGACAAAGGACAGAGGTGGGAGGCAGGTGGACGATGAAAACCACCAAGCTCAGAGAACATGAAGGAACATCTCATTTCAACCCTGAGCTGCAAATATTCTCCTCTACTGGCCCTTTGGAGAACCGGGGAGGTGGGCCTTGAGAAGAAGGCCGGGGGTGCAAGGCATAAAGTGAGGACGTGAGGCAGAAGAGGTGGTCCTGTCCTCCCTGAGGGTCTGGGCTGGGGAGGGAGCAAACAGGAATGGTTTGGATCATGGTAGTCTTATCAACCCGCTCATCTTGGGGTTACAATGGCAATTGGACTGCTGTGGATTGCCCCCGCTAAGTGACGCAGTCATATGACATCACATGTTACGACCGCTTCGCTTAGCCATGGGAAGTTCCCATCCCAATTTCCGTCATAAATCGAGGATTGCCTGCAAAGCTTGTACGATGCACCTCTAGGAATACCTTTCTGTGGAGCAACGTTACAACTTGGCCATCAACCGCTGTTGAGTCTTGGCACTAACGCTATTGGCAAACGATTTTGGAACCGTTGAATTTTCTGCTCTTTCCCCCATTGAAGGGGAGGGCTAAATAACAATAGGGAAAGTTGGCTTTGCTCAACTGTGAATTGTTCATTATAGAGTTTAAAAAAAACCCACCAACCTAGAATGAATGAATGAAGACCAAATGTAAGGTGCCGAATATTCATTTGCTGATCAGTCTCCTTGGGGTTGACCGCTGGTTGTTTCATAGATACGTCCATAAAGAGCCAGAGAGGTCAGTTTTGAAAGTCACATTCACTGTTGACACAAGCTCGGTTGTGACTTTGGGCCCCAGTTAGTGTTAGGGGACACAATTGGAGCAGGAAGTCTCTTGAATTCTTGGGGGAAAGACGGGATATTAAATCTAAAATGACAAGAGAAATAAATCACCACCCTGTTAATTATCCCTCTAATCTGAATATAACAATTTTAAATTGAATTAGAGCTGACCTTGGCCACTTCAGCCTGGCCATGAATTCTGCTCCAAGAATTCAAAGTATCAACAGGTTTTTAACCTTTTCCCATATAAATTTACTTTTATACTGAACGTAAATCCAGACCCATAGAGGCCTTTGATTTTAAGGCATGGATTTGAATTTTAATTCGCATTATGAATGAGAAATAGGTCAGGCAACAGTTTCAAAAGTCAGCCTAGATATTTATTTGTCGAATTTGTCTGCTGTCCATCTTGTTTCTGGGTGTGCTCTCAATATTTTTCTTGAATCTGCAATCTTACAGGGTTGTAATGAGGTTTGTAAGAATAAAACTCAATGTTAATATTCAAAAACGCTCTAGAGTGTGCATTGTTACCGTAATTCATCTTAAAATTTTAAGAGCTTTTTCTTCTGTTATTAGTAGACTCTGTTCTCCCCTTTTCTGCTTTTAGCCTACAGTACATTTCATCTGCTTTAAAAAAAAACGACTATAACAAACACTAGAAAATTGGTTTCCCGGAGTATATTTCCATTTGTCTTTCTAATGGAGATGAATCATGAAGGCTGGAGTAAATTTTTGTCTGAAATCCCCGCTGAATCACAGTAAATAAAATATAGAGAGCTGAGATGAAAATCTGAGTTTTTACGCATTAGGAGCTCAGGTTGTTGTTGTTGTTGTTATTATTATATTTGAGTTATAGAGTATAAGCTAATATTTGCAGTTATTACCACCCAGACCAGCACCGCAAAACTCATTTTAAAAGCGCTTGGTTTTTGACAGATATCATTTTTTTCAGCAAAAGGGGCAGAAAAATGACTTTTATTTTCTATTTATTTCCCCCCCCCCCCCCCAAGAATGCCATTGAGCGTTTTCTTCAATACGCATGCTAGCTATTCCTATAATCTGAGCCTGCGCTGTGAGACGACCTTTGGTTCGGAGACTGTGGAGATAGTACAGTGTAAATATTAGGGGAAGTCTTCATTCTCTGGAAGTGGAAGTTGTTTTCATCCGCGGAGAATGAGAGCAAAACGAAATGTTGATTGTCGGATCAACTGGTTGGTGCAAAAAAAAAAAAAAAAATCTGCAAAACTAAAAATGAGATTGCTTCCAATTGCAAAAAAAAAATATACGCTTTTTATCTCATTGTCTTTAAAAGGTCTTTGCTTATGTGGAAACTGAGTTTTTTTTTGTTGTTTTTTTCTTTTGTTGTACCCACAGCTCTTTTTTTTTTTGCAATAAAACTGACTAACCCGGCTGTTCGTTTTCGGAGCCTAGTTTCATTTCTCCTTCCTACGATTTGCAAAAGTTCTTTCAGCAATCCCTTTTGCAAGAATCAACAACTTGGTGACTTCGGCTTCATGTCGTGGAGACACAAGCTGGTAGAAAACAGCAGTTTTTAATTCCAAAAGGGCTTTTCCCAAGGCTGGGGAATAATGCCTGGGGAAAAATGCAAATGCAATGCAGATTGGAACCCAGGAGGCATCATGACTGGAAATACCATTTTAATTTAATTTAATTTAGCTCAGCTTAACTTAATTTTTTTTATTTTTGTTTTACTTCATTTTTATTTTATTATTTTTATTATTTTACAAATAGGACTGTCAAACAATGTAGTCCCAAGTTTTGGAATTGTTCTATTTCTCAAATAATCTTAGTCTTTTTTTTAATTTTTATAGTTTGCTATACAGGTAGCCTTGGACTTACAATGATTCGTTTAGTGACGTTTTGAAGTTACAGGGGCACTGAAAAGTGCGGCCGAGGACCGTTTTTCAGGCTTACCACTGTTGCAGCATCCCTATGGTCACATGATCAAAATTTGGAAGCTTGGCAACTGGCATGGACTTATGACAGTTGCAGTGTCCCAGGTCATGCATTCCCCTTTTGCGACCTTCGGACAAGCAAAGTCCAGGGGGAAGCCGAATTCACTTAACAACCGTGTCATTAACTTAAAAAACTGTCATGATTCACTTAACCACTGTGGGGAGAAAGGTCGTAAAATGGGGCAAAACTCACTTTAAAAATGCCTCATTTAACAACAGAAATTTTGTGCTCAATTATGGTCATAAGTCAAGGACTACCCTACTTATCCATCCATTGGAGTTGAGTAGCCAATAAATATAAATACTGTATTTTCCTGCGTATAAGACTACTTTCTAACACACAAAAATCTTCTCAAAAGTCGGGGGTCGTCTTATACGCCGGGTCTCATTCTCCTGTAACCAGGCAGACCAGCCCATAAGGCTCTGACGAGCCTTAAATGGCTCTGAGGAGGGTCGTCTTATACGCCCAGTCGTCTTATACGCAGGAAAATACGGTAATTTGTTTTATTAGTTAGCTACTTTATTAGTGTGCATTATAATAAATAAACTAGGGAAATGGAGGAGAAATAATGACTCTCTGCCATAAAGCACATACAATTATCCTTTTGTTATCAAATACTTTGGTTCACAGAGAATAATTTGGCATCAATGTGCACAGGTGTGTGTGTGTGTGTGTATGTATGTATATATATATATATATATATATATATATTTAAATGCATTTTGGGGAAGTGGGGCGACGTGAAGAATGACTGGTCATTTCTGTTTAGAAATAGGCAAAACCCAAATTAGTAAGGTTTGGAAAATGTACACTTAATACTTTTGCAAAGTAACCGATTTTGTCAAGATGCTGGACAGAGGACGAGAAAAAATAAACCAGCAACTAACTGCAATCTTAAAACATCATTATTCTGCTTGTTTTCTCCATGAAATAACCTGCATTATTTGCAGCTTATATGGGACGGCAGTTGAGCAGGTAATAACCTGAATTTTAACAGTGCCTGAAATGCAGTTCTTCGATAAAGAGAGATTGCAAAATTGAGGCATAGAGCAGAACCTACAACGCAGTCTGTTCGCAGACAAAACGTTGCTTTTTGCAAAAGGGAATTCCTAAAGTCAGGAACCAGAATAACCTCCGAGTTTAATAAGAAAGATTAATCTTTCTTATTATAAACCCAGCATCTCCCGTTCTTCTCAACTTCTTGTTCCTTCGTTCACCCCCCTGAGTCAAGTATTCCTTGTATTTAATTGAAGTCATAGATTTTACCAAGTTCCAATTCAAACGCTGAATTTGCTAGCACAAGCAGTCGCCTTGGTGAAAGCTGTAAATATTTCCTGCTCTCTTGAAGCACGGACAGAAAAACCCTGAGTGCTATTTTAATGAATAATCTGACACTGTATAGAAATTAATAACAAATGAATTTGTTTGTTTTTTCTAGTGGCAGCTTTTGAAATTTGAGACTGTAAAAGGTAACCAAACTTTACAGTTTAAAAAGCAAATAAAGCCGCCTTTATAGACAGTATTGAATCCTAAACAAAGATATATATATATTTTGGTTAGGTCCTATGAAGTGAAAACTAGCAGGCTTCTGAAAGTTTCAGTTCCTTTAATAATTATTTTTCTTTCTTTTTCCCCCGTCGCGATTTGTAGAAGTGGTTTTTAGACGTTTAAAGCTCTTTAGCTGGTTGCATATGTACAGAAAACATATTACTTTATTATTTTTATTTTATTTATTAAATTTTTATACCGCCTTTCTCCCGAAGGACTCAGAGCCGTGTACAGCCACAATAAAACAATAGGAAATACAACATTTACAAGCGAATTAAAACAGATTAAATATATTGGCTACTCCAGTTAAAAACCCACAAATTTAAAACACCCCATCCAAATTCTTATTCAGCCAGGCCAGCCTGTTGGAATAGCAGGGTCTTAAGGGCATGGCGAAAGGTACGCAGGTCGGGAATCATACGTATCCCCGGGGGGCAGTTCATTCCAGAGGGCGGGTGCCCCCACAGAGAAGGCTCTCCCCCTGGGGGACGCCAGTCTACACTGTTTAACCGACAGCACCCTGAGGAGCCCCTCTCTGTGGGAGCGTGTTGGTCGGTGGGATTCCGTAAGTATCCGGGTCCTAAGCCATGGAGCACTTTAAAAATGGTAACCAACACCTTGAACCTCACCCGGAAGACCACTGGGAGTCAGTGCAGCTCGCGCAGGAGAGGTGTCACGTGGGAGCATCGAGTCGCTTCCATAATCACCTGCGCAGCCACATTCTGGACCAGTTGGAGCCTCCCAGTGCTCTTCAAGGGGAGCCCCATGTAGAGAGCGTTACAGTAGTCCAGACGGGACGGGACGAGGGCGTGAGTGACCGTGCGCAGGACTTTAAGTGTCTTCCTCCTTTTCCCACAACATGTCAATCTTAGTTACCTAGCTTTGGATGTTAGGTACCGTATTTTTTTGGACTATAAGAAGCACTCCTCCCCCCAAAAAAGGGGGTGGAAATGTCGGTGTGTCTTATAGAGCGAATGCAGCTGTTTTTGGCCTCCCAAAACCCCTCCCCCGCACGTCCTGTTTTCGGCAAAAACGGCTGTGTGAAGGGTTTGGGAGGCCTGCAGAGTGCTCCTGGGGGCTGGGGAGGGCAAAAACAGGCTGCGTGGGGGGTTAGGGAGCCCAAAGATGGCCCCCCTTTTTTTTTTGTGAAAACGGGCCTGTTTTTGGCAAAAACAGGATGTGCAGAGGGTTTAAGGAGGCCTGAAGAGTGCTCCTGGAGACTGGGGAGGGCAAAAACAATTTTTTTTCTTGTTTTCCTCTTCGAAATCTAGGTGCATCTTATACTTGGGTGGGTCTTATAGTCCGAAAAATACGGTATTTATTTTGGAAACTACAGCTAATCCTCAATTTATGACCGCAACGGAGCCCCAAACTTCCGTTGCTAAGCGAGACTATTGTAAAGCGAGTTTCGCTCCATTTTTTGCGACCTTTCTTGCCACAGGTGTTCAGCGAATTGTTGCCGTTGTTAAGTCAGCAACACGGTCGTTAAGTGAGTCTGACTTCCCCCATTGACTTGGCTTGTCAGAAGCTCGCCAAAGGGGATCACATGACACCCCCCCTCTCCCCCAGGGCACTGCAACCGTCATAAGTACCAACCGGTTGCCAAGCATCTGAATTTTGATCACGTGACCCCGGGGGAGGGGTTGCGGCAATGGTCGTAAGTGTGAAAAACGGTCGTAAATCCCTTTTTTTTTCCAGTGCCCGCTTGACTTTGAATGGTGACTAAATGACAATATATGCAAATAAACACTTGGAATCCTGCATCCAGTATTTGGTCGCCCCATTACAAAAAAAAGATTTTGTGACTTTGGAAAAAGCGCCAAGAAGAGCAACGAAGATGATTCAAGGCCTAGAAACAAAAACATCTGAAGAACAGGTGCAGGAATTGGGCCTGGCCAGTCTGGAGAAAAAGAAGGATTAGGGGAGACATGATAGCAGTCTTCCAATGTTTGAGGGGCTGCCACAGAGAAGAGGGGGGTCGACCTATTTCCCAAAGCACCAGAAGGCAAGACAAGAAGCAATGGATGGAAACTCAACAAAGATTAATTGTTCTCACTGTCAGGAAATTCCTCCTTGGCCAGTTCCTAAAAAGCATCTTCTCGGTTTATGTCTGAGAGGGAAATTGTGGGTATTTCTCTTTTATTCGGGCTCTCCAAATTTCCCCATTTAAAACACAACAGAGATGGCCACCTCAATCTCCTAGTAGCTAATCAGGAGGAGGAAGTGGAGATCTTAGGCCAGGGGTCAGCAACCTGTGGCTCCGGGGCCGCATGTGGCTCTTCGGGCCCTCTGCTGTGGCTCCCTGTCAGATGATCCCACCACCGGCTGGCTCTCCCCACCCAGTCACTCCTCGCCTGGCCTAAGAAAGGCGACGGTGGGGGATGGAGAAGCAGGCAGGGCAGAGACAGGGCGATACAGAGAGAGGGGGAGAGAGAGAGAAGGAGACATAGAGAGATACAGAGAGGGGGAGAGAGAGAAGGAGACATAGAGAGATACAGAGAGAGAGGGAGAGAGGGGAGAGAGAGAAATGTCAAAAGGATTTTGTGGTTCCCGGTGTTTTTTAACAACTGGTCCTCTGCCCTAATGATGGCTGGGTAGGCGTGGCTAGGGAGGGGTCATGTGACCGGAGAAAGTGAGTGACAGCGAGTTGGCCACGCCTACCTAGGTTTTGTGGCTCCCGGTGTTTTCTTTTCTGTGGGAAACGGGTCCAAATGGCTCTTTGAGTATTTATGGTTGCAGACCCCTGTCTTAGACCCGTGATGGTAAACCTATGGCATGCACAGCCAAAGTGGTCGTCTTCCGTGTTTCTTGTGTGCATGCGATGATCAGCTGGCCTTTTTGCATGTGGCAGTTCCAGAAACTGCCACATGCAGTTTCCATTTTCCTGTGTGAGCATGTGCGCAGGCCCTCTGATCGATTGTCATGCATGCATGTGCTCCAGAAACCTGGAAGACCAGCTGGCTGGTGCCTGTGCACACCAAAAACCAGAAGTTCATTTTCGGGCAAGCGCATGTGCCCCGGGCAGCTCCACTTCCGCGTTGTGGCTCAGACGAGCGCATGCAAAGCACACTTGAGTGCCTAAAAGGTTTGCCATCACTGTCTTAGCCAGATCAAGCCAACTTTGTAAATTAGCCACGATGGGATTCAGATGATTGCTTCAAGAAGGATGCTGGTGCATCATTCTATAGGCCAGAAACCCCAGATTATGGTCACGGAACCGTATCTTCTCCATCTGTATTGGGTTTCTGGGGTGGATTGTAAGCCATTCCCAAGACGGTGCTAGCTGGTTGTGATGGGAAGTGTAGTCCCAAGTACCCAGAGGGACTGTTGTCATGAAACAAGCTGCCTTGAAATTATCTCAGTGACCTGACCACAGTTAGCCACACATGTCCTTTACGGTCTTCCCATCCCCTGGGAATGCTGCCACGGTCGTAAGTGTGAAACACGGCCTTAACTCCCTTTTTGCAGCCCCCTCTCCCTCCCTTTAAAGCAGTGTTTTTCAGCCTTGAAAGCTTGAAGATGGGTGGATTTCAACTCCCAGAATCCCCCAGCCAGCGCTGCTGGCTGGGGGATTCTGGGAGTTGAAGTCCACCCATCTTCAACAAGGTTGAGAAACCCTATTTTAAAGCTTGTGGCAAGAAGCGGTTTGGTGGTAGCGGTTAAAGGCCCCCGATGGGAAACTTGAAGACCCCGAGTTCGAATCCCACCTTACAGGCAACGCCAACCAGGCGACTTTGGGACCGGTCTAGGAAGTAATGGCAATTCCCGCTTCCCAAAAATAACATCACCAAGAAAACGGGGAAGGTTTTTGTCTCCGCTCCTCCGCCTTGTAGTGCGAAATGTTTTACAAGCGGTTGTTCAGAAAAGACGCAGCCGTGAAGGCAGGAAACGCTTGTCACTTGGGCCATCAGAGCTGCAGGCCTGCTTCCTGTCAGTTAGACCGCGAGAAGAGATGAATTCAAGATACTCTCGGCTGCCTTATTATTATTATTATTATTATTATTATTATTATTATTATTATTGGTTAATCTGTAGTGAGATTCACAGCCTTTGAGGCTGGTTAATAGCTCAGCAGCTCGAGTCGTAACCAAGGACTAGGAACTGTTAAGGTATCGTTGGAGTTGTTATTGTTGTTGTTGTTGTTATTATTATTATTATTATTATTTTCTCGTGTTGGCTGCTGCATCTAAAGAAGAAAAATATATATATGTTGCTAGCGAATCTTCTTTCAATTTTACGTTTGAAACAAACTGCAGCCACTAGAGAAATAGAATATAGGTAGTCCTTGGATTACAACAGCTCGTTCAGTGACGATTCAGAGTTACAACGGTGCTGGAAAAAAGGGGAATTACGACCATTCTAGCATCTCTCTGGCCACGGGATCAAAATTCAGACGCTGGGCATCCGATTCATACTTACGACGATGGCAGTGTGATCCCTTCTGACAAGCAGCCCTATTCAGTTAACAGCCGTGTGACTTACTTAACAACTGCTGGGATTCACTTAACAACAGTGGGCGAGAAAGATATTAAAAGCGGGCAAGATGAAATAAAATAATGAATTTTAATGGGTGTTTTAGTTTTTGAGTTTTAATATCGGGCCAAATTATTTAATACGTTTTCAACTGTTTTTAAACTTTGTGATATATGTTGTTTTTACTACGGCTGTGCACCGCCCTGAGTCCCTCGGGAGAAGGGCGGTATAAAAATTTAAATAATAAACAAAATAAATAAAATAAGATTCACTTGACAAATGTTTCCCTGAGCAACAGCAATTTTGGGCTCAGTGGTGGTCGTAAGGCGAGGACTTTATTCAGCCAAGTGTGATTAGACACACAATGAGAGCAGAAGCTCTCAGTGTGAATGCAAAGCAGCCGAGTAATAATAATAATTATAATAAAGTTATGAATAAGAGGAGGGAGTAGAGAAGATGAGAAGGATAATGATGATGCTACAGCTGTACAACATGGGTGAACATACTCAGTAGTATATAGTTTATATGTATATAAATTTGTATACTTTGTAGGTCTTTGGTTATTCGGGTCTTCTCCCGCGTAAAATTGGAAGCGTCTTGGTGACGTTTCGATGAAGTCTCATTCGTCATCTTCAGGATGGTGTTCTCGGCTTCGTGCTTCCAGGAGCAATGTATACTTGTACATTGTATACTTTATATATACTGTATTTTCCTACGTATAAGACTACTTTCTAACACACAAAAATCTTCTCAAAAGTCGGGGGTCGTCTTATACGCCGGGTCTCATTCTTCTGTAACCAGGCAGACCAGCCCATAAGGCTCTGACAAGCCTTAAATGGCTCTGAGGAGGGTCGTCTTATACACCCAGTCGTCTTATACGCCGGAAAATACAGTAGTTTATATATATAGTAATTTATGTGTTCAACAGAGTGATGGCACAAGAGAAAAGGAGGATTAGGGGAGACATGATAGCAGTCTTCCAATATTTGAGGGGCTGCCCCAAAAGAAGAGGGAGTCAAGCTATTCTCCAAAGCACCTGAGTGCAGGACAAAAAGCAACGGGTGGAAACTCATCAAGGAGAGAAGCAACTTGGAATTAAGGAGAAATTCCCTAACAGTGAGGACAATTAACCAGCGGAACTGCTTGCCACCAGCAGTTGTGGGTGCTCCAACACTGGACATTTTAAAGAAGAGACTGGACAACCATTTGTCTGAAATGGTACAGGCTGTCCTGCTTGAGCCGGAGTTGGATTACTAGAAGAGCTCCAAAGTCCCTCCCAGTTCTGTGATTTTGTTATTCTGGAAAAAAATTGTCCCCGTGTCTAGTTGTTTTGTGTGTAATGTCCTATAGCGGCATCCTGAAAGGAGGAGTTGAAATAGTCTATGTCTAGGCTGTGAGGAGGGATATTTCCAAAGCTGATCAATAGACCCAAAGTGGTCACCCAGAGCAGCGGTCACCAACTGGTGGTCCACGAGAAAATTTGGGTGGTCCGCAGAAAAATTATTTGCATTTTTTTTATATTGCACTAAATCAAGGGTCCTCAAACTACGGCCCCTGGGCCGGATATGTGCAATGAATGTTTGTGTTGCTGCAGAGAGTCTCCCCCTTTGGGGTCGGAGGGGGACAGAAATTCCAACTCGGGGTCTGCTTCAGCCTCCTGGTGCGGGGCTTTGGGCGAAGGCTGGAGGAAAGTACCACTGGTGGCGAAGAGCCGGAGGACCTCGTTCCAGTGGGGCTGTATCATCTCCTGGAACTGTCTGACCCTCAGCCCGCTGAGCCTCCAGGCGCCGGCACCTGATCTTGCACTCCCGTAAGTCTTCCGTCTGCTTGGAAAGCCTATGCTCCTAGTCCTCAGTGAGGTGCTTCTGCTGAGCCTCCTTCTCGGCAAGATCCAATTTGAACTGAGCTGTTTTCACAACTCTTTCTCATTGGTGGCTGCTTAGCTCCAACAACTGTTGGGGCCCTAAGGTGCCCAGGCGGGGAAGAAAGGAGAAGCTGGGAGGGGAGGAGTAAGTAGAGGCCAGTGAGGCGCCCCTCAACATGAGTGACATCGAGTTGGCCACGCCCACCCAGCCATGTGACCACCTAGCCACGCCCACCCACCCACCCAGCAGGCCATTATTTTATTTATTTATTTATTTATTTTAATTTTTATACCGTCCTTCTCCTAGAGGACTCAGGACGGTGCACAGCCAACAATAAAACACACCTATACACAAAATTAAAAAAAATAAAATAAAAACATATTAAATAATTTGGCCCCAATATCATTAAAAATAAAACAACTGTTAAAATTCATGTTTAGGCCAGCCCAGCTTGTTGGAACAATAACGTCTTGAGGGCACGGCGAAAGGTGCCTCGGTCAGGGATCATCCGTATCTCCGGGGGCATTGTTCCAGAGGGCGGGTGCCCCCACAGAGAAGACTCTCTCCCTGGGGGCCGCCAGTCAACATTGTTTGACAGACGGCACCCCGAGGAGTCCCTCTCTGTGGGAGCGTATTGGCCAGTGGGAGGCCGTCGGCAGCAGATCATATTAGGCAGATCCTATTAGCGGTCCGTGGGATTTAAAATGATTAATTTAGTGGTCCCTGAGGTCCGAAAGCTTGGGGACCCCTGACCCAGAGGATATCCCATTCATTTTCCTTAGGTTCAGATGGAAGTCAAGTTTTTCGGCGTTAACATATTTCAGGATTGCGTGAAAAGTTTTTGCCTCTCGTTCCAGGCCTGTCATAAACAACAGGACATGCTAAATTGCACATCGACTGTGTGCCAAAGCGATTATATCACCCTTACGTCCTCCTCCCTTGTTATTTCCCCACTTCATTAATCACTTGATCCTCCTTCTGGTTTTCGTTTTGTTTCCTTACGAAGGGAAATGTTGCTCGGCACAGCAGACAGAAAATCGGGAAAACTTAAGAGTCTAGGAGGGAAAGGAACAGAAAAGAAGAAAAAAATATCTACTTTTCTGACTTCATTGTTCAGAACGAGGAGATACGAAAAGTAGATTTCTCCCCTCCCCCCCCCCACTTCTGTCCCCCCTCTTGGCTTCAGCATGCACTATTAAGAGAGGCGGTCTTCGGCTTATGACCACAAGGGAACCAACATCACTTTGTGAAACGGGACAGCTGTGACTTTTTGCTGCATTTTACACGCAGTTGTTCTATAAGGTGGTAACCCGGTCGCTAAGTGAATCCGGCTTCGCCCACTGACTTGGCTTGTCGGGCGGTCACAAAAGGAGATCACGTTTTCAGCGGCAGAGGCACTGTGGACCGGTCCTTTGATCCAGCCCCCGGGCCTTGAGTTTGGTACCCCTGGTTTAGGGTCTCACATTTTTGATCATGTGACTATGAGGATGCTGCCTGGGTTGTAACTCTGAAAAACAGTCGTAAGTCACTTTCCTCAGGGTTGTTGTAACTTGAACTTACGACCGCAATGGAGCCCCAGATTTTCTGTTGGTAAGCGAGACACTTGTTAAGTGAGTTTTATCCCCATTTTACACCTTTTCTTGCCACAGTTGCTGAGCGAATCACTGCGGTTGACAAGTTAGTAACACTGGACGTTAAGCGAATCTGGCTTCCCCGTTAGCTTGGCTTGTCGGAAGGTCGCAAAAGGGGATCACAGGGCCCCGGGACACGGTAACCGTCGTAAATATGAGTCATTTATTTGTCGTCTGAATGTTGCTCATGTGACAGAAGGAATTGCCGCCAAGGTCGTAACTGGGAAAACCGGTCCTAAATTGCTTTCCTCAGTGCTGTCGTAACTGGGCTGATGAAATAATGAATTTTAAATGGGTATTTTAGCCTCGGAGTTTTTTAAAAATAGGGCCAATTATTTAATATGTCTTAAATTGTTTTTTTAAATTTTGTGGTCTATGTTGTTTTTACTATGGCTGTGCACCGCCCTGAGTCCCTCGGGAGAAGGGCGGTACAAAAATTTAATAAATAAATAAATAAATAAATAAGATTCACTTGACAAATAGTTTCCCTGAGCAACAGCAATTTTGGGCTCAGTGGTGGTCGTAAGGCGAGGACTTTATTCAGCCAAGTGTGGTTAGACACACAATGAGAGGAGAAGTATAAAAATTTGATGATAGATAGATACATAGATAGATAGATAGATAGATAGATAGATAGATAGATAGATAGATAGAGAGGGTCACTAAATAGACTGTTATAAGTCGAGAACTACCTGTATTATTGTTAAACTAGGATTTTGGTGTAAGAATTTTGCATTCTCCAAAGCACCTGAGGGCAGGACAAGAAGCAACGGATGGAAACCCACCAGGGAGAGAAGCAACCTGGAACGAAGGAGAAATTTCCTGACAGTGAGGACAATTAACCAGTGGAACAGCCTGCCACCAGAAGTTGTGGGTGCTCCAACACTGGAAGTTTTCAAGAAGAGATTAGACAATCATTTGTCTGAAATTACAGGGTCTCCTGTTTAAGGGGGTCAGATTAGATTCCTTCCAATCCTATTATTGTACGTGCTCAGTTGTGGGTGTTTCAGCACTGGAGTTTTTTAAGTAGAGACTGGACAGCCCTTGGTCTGAAATGACATAGGGTCTCCTGCTTAAGCAGGGGGCTGGACTAGAAGACCTCCAAGGTCCCTTTTGACTCTGCTACTCTGTTATTCTGAATAGCTTACCTTCATAAATTCTGGGTGCTCCATCACTGGAGCGTTTTAAGAAAAAAACCTGGACAATCATGTATCTGAAATGGTATAGAACCGTGATGGCGAACCGATGGCATGGGGTGCCACAGGTGGCACGCGAAGCCATATTGGTGGGCACGCGAGTGTTGCACTAGCTCAGCTCCAGCGCGCATGCACGCACCGGCCAACTGTTTTTCAAGCCTTCCGGTCCCACCGGAAGTCGGGAAACTGGCTGTTTCCGGCCTCCGGAAGGCTTCCGGGAAGATGAGGAAGGCTGTTTTTGCCCTCCCGAGGCTCCTAGAAAGCCGCTGGAGCCTGGGGAGGGGGGGAAACGGGCCTACCGGGCCCACCGGGCCATCACGTGCCAAAAGCAGGGGGAAGTGGGGGGGGGGCTCACATGTGCATGCGCAGGAGGGCGGGGCGCATTGAATTATGGATGTGGACACCCGCACCCGTGACCCCCCCATGCTCCCCCCGCTTTTGGCCCGCGACGGGAAAAAGGTTAGCCATCCCTGGTATAGAGGATCTCCAAGGTCCCTTCCAGCTCTTAATCTGATTGATTGAAAAGCCAAGGACTGCTTTTTGTATTTTGCATTATCCCAACCTTGAGGCTCGAACGTTATGAGAGACGGAGAATTGCTCTGTTCTGTTTTTACTTGGCGCTCCATTTTAAATTTGCCAAGTCGGACGAAGGACAAAGGGCTTAAATGGCTTTCGCCTTCTTCCTTTTTTTTTTTTTTAAAAAAAAACAACACAACCCTCTACAAATTAAAAGCGTTGAGATGCGACACCAATTCCTCTTTTCAGACTCCTCTGCTCGGCACTAAAGGTCATCACTAAACTTGCATTTCCTGTTTTAGCCCGGAGCTCGATCTGTATTTCCAGAATCTTTAGCCCCGTGTGCTCTTGTGTTTAATTTCACGAGCTTCTGGCTCTTACGGTTTTCAACAGGATTTAAATGCCATTTTTTTAAAAAACCGAACCCTGCGATTTTATATCCACTTTTCGTTTTTATTCTGGGTGAAGCAGGTGGCCAGTTAAGACTGCATAACAAATAAATTGTATTTCCGTATTTACTGCTGGGCGACATTTTTTATTAGGATCAGCCAAGAGGTCACAAATAAGTTTGCAAAATAATCTTTTCATTTCTCGTCAGTCCCTCAGGTGAGAAGAGGGGGTGAGCCAGACAAAAGTACAAAAACTACTAGTAGTCCTGGACTTACGACCACAATTCAGCTGAATGTTTCTGTGGCTAAGCGAGACCATTGTTAAGGGAGTTCTGCCCCGTTTTATGATCTTACTTGCCACAGTTGCTAAGTGAATCAGCTGCAGTTCTTAAGTTAACCTGGTTGTTAAATGAATCCGGTTTCCTCCGTTGATGTAGCTCGTGACCCCGGGACAACTTCAACTGTCGCAAGTACACGCCAGTTGCCAAGCCTCTGGATTTTTATTTATTTTTATTTATTTATTTATTTATTAGATTTGTATACCGCCCTTCTCCTTACGGACTCAGGGCGGTGAACAGCCAAAATAAAAATTCAATACACAAAAGTTAAAAATTAAAACACATATACAGTAGGCTGAAGTTAAAACCAAATCAATATTAAAATGCAGCGACGCTACAAACATTAAAAATATTTAAAATTTGAAAAAAAAATTTTTTAACAGTGCAGCAGGGATCAGGCTAAACCGGCAAGTTGAAAAAGATGCGTCTTCAGGGCCCGACGAAACATTCGGAGGTCGGAGATAATTCTCAACTCTGGAGGAAGATCGTTCCAGAGGGTAGGGGCTGCCACAGAGAAGGCTCTCCCCCTGGGGGTCGCCAGCCGGCATTGTCTGGCTGACGGCACCCTGAGGAGGCCCACTCTGTGGGAGCGAACCGGCCGGTGGGAGGCAATTGGCGGCAGAAGGCGGTCCCGTAAGTACCCTGGTCCTAAGCCATGGAGCGCTTTAAAGGTCATTACCAACACCTTGAAACGCACCCGGAACTCCACCGGCAACCAATGCAGCTCGCGCAGGAGAGGTGTAACGTGGGAGCGCCCGGATGCTCCCATAATCCCCCGCGCGGCCGCATTCTGTACCAGTTGGAGCCTCCGGGTGCACCCCAAGGGGAGCCCCATGTAGAGAGCATTGCAGTAGTCCAGGCGAGAGGTGACGAGTGCCTGAGTGACTGTGCGTAGGGAGTCCCGATCTAGAAAGGGCCGCAACTGGCGTATCAGGCGGACCTGATAGAAAGCCCCCCTGGCCACAGCTGTCGTATGATCCTCCAAGGACAGCCGTGGGTCCAGGAGGACGCCCAAGTTGTGCACCCTTTCCGTGGGGGCCAGTGATTCGCCCCCAATGACCAGCGATGGTGTCAGCTGGCTATATCGGGACGCCGGCAGCCACAGCCACTCGGTCTTGGAGGGGTTGAGTCGAAGCCTGCTTCTCCCCATCCAGACCCGCACGGCCTCAAGGCACTGGGACATCACTTCCACGGCATCGTTGGGGTGGTCTGGGGTGGAGATGTACAGCTGAGTATCATCAGCGTACTGATGGAACTCCACCCCAAAACCACGGATGATCTCACCCAGCGGCTTCACATAAATGTTGAACAGGAGGGGCGAGAGGACCGACCCTTGCGGCACCCCACACATTAGGCGTCTCGGGGTCGACCGCTGCCCCCCTGTCAACACTGATTGCGACCGGTCGGAGAGGTAGGAGGAGAACCACCGTAAAACGGTGCCCCCCACCCCCAGTCCCTCATGATTTTGATCATGTGACTTAAAAAAACCCCGTGTCGCTAACTTACTGACTGCAGTGTCTCACTTAACGACTGTGGCAAGAAAGGTCGTACCATGGGGCAAATAGCTCACTTAACAAACGTTTCTCTTAGCAATGGAAATTTTGGGCTCTATTGTGGTGGTAGAACTACCTGTATGAGTGAAAACTTTGAAAGGGGAAGATAGGATAGGATAGGATAGGATAGGATAGGATAGGATAGGATAGGATAGGATAGGATAGGATAGGATAGGATAGGATAGGATAGGATAGGATAGGAAAGAAGGAAAGGAAAGGAAAGAAGAAGGAAGACTATTGAGAAGGGAAGGGAAAGGAAGGGAAGAGAAGGAGGAAAGGAAAGAAAGGGAAGGGAAGAAGGGAAGGAAAGGAAAGGAAAGGAAAGGAAAGGAAAGGAAAGGAAAGGAAAGGAAGACTATTGAGAAGGGAAGGGAAAGGAAGGGAAGAGAAGGAGGAAAGGAAGGAAAGGAAAGGAAAGGAAAGGAAAGAACTATTGAGAAGGGAAAGGAAAGGAAGGGAAGAGAAGGAGGAAAGGAAAGGAAAGGGAAGGGAAGAAAGGGAAGGGAAGAAAGGGAAGGGAAGAAGGGAAGGGAAGAAAGATTTGAGATGGGAAGGAGGAAAGGAAGGGAAGGGAAGGAGGAAAGGAAAGGACAAGGGACAGGACAGGACAGAACAGAACAGAACAGAACAGAATAGAATAGAGTTGGAAGGGACCTTGGAGGTCTTCTAGTCCAACCCCCTGCTTAGGCAGGAAACCACCTCCAATATTCACTACATCAGAGGCCTTCAAACGTGGCAGCTTTAAGACTTGTGGACTTCAACTCCAGCATAGCTGGCGGGAGAATTCTAGGAGTTGAAGTCCACAAGCCTTAAAGCTGCCACGTTTGAAGGCCTCTGCACTACACGAACGTGACAAAATAAAAAAATAAATGCAAAATGATGTATATACCCACATATATATTATGATAAACGTTTGGTCAGTTTGGCAAGCTAACTCTGTGTGTGTGTGTGTGTGTGTAAAATGCGAAAGAACAGAAGATAAAAACTGCGTTAATTTCCCATGTTTTGTTATAAAATTCACACTTTCGGCCAGAAAGAGGGCGAGGGGCAAAGGAGTGGGCTCGTTCACAAAACGCTGCCCTTGGGAACACACCCCATGGCCGCTCTCCAAAACCTTGAGCGACTGCTCACTCTACTCGCCTCTTGTTAAAAGATTGTCTGGATTTTTTTTTTCCTCCTGGGAGTTAAGGCATGCAAAAAGGGCTCGCTCGCTCCAAACTACTGTGCAAACCTCACGCGATTCACTTAGCAACCGGTCAAAGTTATAACGGCACCGAAGAAAGGGACTCACGACCGTTTTTCACCCTGGCGACCTTTGCAACATCTCCATGACCCAAATTCAGACGCTGGGCAACTGGTTCGTACTTATGACCGTTGCGTTGTCCCAAGGTCGCGTGATCCAAATTCGGACGCTTGGCAAAACCGACTCATGTTTATGACGGTTGCAGCACCCCGGGGGGGAGGGGCTCGCTATCCCCTCTTGCTCCCTTCTGACAAGCAGAAATCCCGGGGGAAGCCTGATTCGCTTAGGTTACTAACATAAGTTTATCTAACTAACTTTATCAACTGCAACGATTCACTTAATAACTGGGGCAAGAAGGGTCGTAAAACGGAGCAACGCGCACTGCGCAAATGTCTCCCTTAAGAATGGAAACGTTGGGCTCGTAAGTCGAGGACTTACCTGTAGTGGAAAAAAAAAAGAAGAAAAGAAATAGCTCAAAAGCAAATGAGAGCGAGCGTTTGGCAGAGGGAGCTGGGGAACTTCCTAAAAACAACAAAGGGAGTTTCCTAACCGAGCGATTGTGGTTGAAAAAAGAAAAAGAAATTAGCAAAAGAGACTCTCGTCCGGATTTGGATCATTTAATTTTACCTCAGTTAAGGTTTTGCATCCGCTTCTGGAAGAGGAGCAATCTTTTTTCCCGTCTCTTTTGCTTTTCAGTTCACGACGGGTGAAATGTTCCCGGTTCGGACTGGATCACGGCGGGCGGTTCGGAGAACCGGTAGCAAAAATCCCTGCGCCCCCCACCCCCATGCTCAGATCATCAGAGGCTTTTTTTTTTTTACTTTTAAAAGCATTTTTTCTACAACCTCGTCCGATGAAAAAATGCTTTTAAAAGTAAAAAAAAAGCGTCTGATGATCTCGCGGCTCAGCTGGGATCGTCAGAGGCTTTTCAAAGCATTTTTTCCTGCAACCTCTTGGCCGAAGAGGTGGTCAAAAAAAATGCTTGGAAAAGTCTCTGACGATCCCAGCTGAGTTGCCTGATCGCCAGAGAGGCTTTTCAAAGCATTAGAAAAAATGCTTTGAAAAGTTAAAAAAAAAAAAGAGTTGGCCACGCCCACTCAGTCACATTACCACCCCCCCACCAAGCCACGCCCACAGAACCTGTAGTAACGCATTTTACATTTCATCCCTGGTTCACGAATTAAGTCGTTGACTGTGGTTTTCTATAGGTAGTCCTCGAACCTACGACCACAATGGAGCCCCAGATTTTCTGTTGGTAAGCAAGACACTTGTTAAGTGAGTTTTGCCCCCATTTTACGCCTCTCCTTGCCACAGTTGGTGAGCGAATCACTGCGGTTGACAAGTTAGTAACACTGGCCGTTAAGTGAATCCGGCTTCCCCGTTAGCTTGGTTTGTCGGAAGGTCGCAAAAGTGGATCACAGGACCCCGGGACACAGCAACCATCGTAAATATGAGTCATTTACTTGGCGTCTGAATGTTGCTCACGTGAATTGCCGCCAAGGTCGTAACTGGGAAAACCGGTCCTAAATCGCTTTCCTCAGTGCTGTCGTAACTTTGAACGGTCACTAAACGGACTGTTGCAAGTTGAGAACTCCCTGCATTATCGTTCAACTCGGATTTTGGTATAAGAAGTTTGCATTCTCCGAAGCACTTAAGGCAGGACAAGAAGCAACGGATGGAAACTCACCAAGGAGAGAAGCAACCTGGAGCTAAGCAAGGACAATTAACCAGTGGAACAGCTGGCCACCAGAAATTGTGGATGCTCCAACGCTGAAGGTTTTTTAAGAAGAGATTGGACAACCATTTGTCTAAAATGGTCCTGCTTGAGCAGGGTATTAATTAATGATTTATTAAATAATGATAATATTAAATAATGATTTATTAAATAAATCATCCCTGAATTAGTGATATGTGCTGTACTTAGTTTAGCATCCATTAACTGTAATTTTCAAACTCCGCAAAATGTCTTGCTTTCTGATCTACTTTGTCGACGAGCCCTGGCATAAATTTCTTTTTCCTGGAACTGTTGGACGGACAGATTCCCTAGTCCTCATTAAACACGAAGCAGCTCACAGACAGGGGAAGGTTTTAAAGTTATTTCACGCGCCGTGAAGGAGTCCAGCTGATAATCGAAAGGGGTTAAATGGGAAGCAGCAACAAGTACGGACATATATACACTTAGGTATGTAATGATTTGTTTTTACAAGAGGTAGAAGCCCTGGTGGTTTGTATTTTGACATGAGGGTAGGACAGAGTAATTCCTGGAAAAACAGGCAGCAATGTACAAGAACTGGAATTTCAAGTCTAGCTGAATTGTATCAGCTGCTCTAGTGAAGAGTTTATCTCGATCCTCGTTGAAAGCAAATGGAAGGGAGAAAGTCATCCTCGAGTTACGACCAGAATGAAGGCCATCATTTCTGGGAGACAGCTCTTAAGCGAATTCCGCCTCATTTTACGACCTTTCTCGTCACATTTTATATCGTATATCGCTGTAGTTGTTAAGCGAGTAACAGGTTTATTAAGGGAATCTGGCTTCCCCTTTGGCTTCGGCGACTTACTCCGCCACGGAAGCAAGGTTACACTTAGGAGTAATTTTACAACCTGCGGGTTGGTGTCTTAACTTTGTTGTGAGCGTGTAAAATTGCTTTTTTAAAAAAAAATCTTTTGAAGCAAAGCCCTTTGAAAAGGGAGGCGGAGAATCTTGCATTTTCAGCAAGGAAAACATCATCGGCTACGTTGCACAGGTATTCCTCGACTTAGGACCACAACTGAGCCCCAAATTTCTGTTGCTACGTGAGACGTTCGTTAATCAGTGAGTTTTTTCCCCTTTTCCTGCCCCAGTTGCTAAGTGAATCACTACAGTCGTTAAATTAGTAGCACGCTTGTTGAGTGTGTCTCACTTCGCCATTTAGAATAGAATAGAGCTGGAAGGGACCTTGGAGGTCTTCTAGTCCAGCCCCCTACTCTAGCAGGAGAACCTTTCCAGAGAAGTGAGTGTCTAAGTGACTTTGCTTGTTCGAAGGTCACAAAAGGAAATCACCTGACCTTGGGACACCAGAACCGTCATAAATGCGAGTCGGTTGCCAAACGCTTCTGAATTTTGATCACGTGTCCATGGGGATTCTACAACGGTCATAAGTGTGAAAAACAGTCGTAAGTCCCTTCTTTCAGTGCCGTTGTAACTACAGACGAATTGTTGTAAGTCGAGGACGACCTGTATAAATCTGTACTCACGTTTCGGATCGTATAAAGACAGTTATACTAGGGAAAGCTTACAGAATTGGTCATCGGTCATAGATACTGTCATCCTTCAGAGCAATTCAGTTGGTTTTAGAATAGAATAGAATAGAATTCTTTATTGGCCAAGTGTGATTGGACACACAAGGAATTTGTCTTTGCTGCATACGCTCTCAGTGTACATAAAAGAAAAGATACGTTTGTCAAGAATCATAAGGTACAACACTTAATGATAGTCATAGGGAACAAATAAACAATCAGGAAACAATGCCAATATAATCGTAAGGATACAAGCAACAAAGTTACAGTCATAAGTGGAAGGAGATGGATGATGGGAAACGATGAGAAGATTAATAGTAATGCAGACTTAGTAAATAGAATAGAGTGGAGTGGAGTGGAATGGAATGGAATAGAATAGAATTCTTTATTGGCCAAGTGTGATTGGACACACAAGGAATTTGTCTTTGGTGCATACGCTCTCAGTGCACATAAAAGAAAAGATGCATTCGTCAAGAATCATAAGGTACAACACTTAATGACAGTCATAGGGTACAAATAAGCAATCAAATCATATTAGGAAACAGTCAACATAAATCGTAAGGATACTAGCAACAAGGTTACAGTCCTGCAGTCATAAGTGGGAGGAGATGGGTGATAGGAACATGAGATTAATAGTAGTGCAGACTTAATAACTAGTTTGACAGTGTTGAAAGAATTATTTGTTTAGCAGAGTGATGGCATTCGGGAAAAAAACTGTCCTTGTGACTAGTTGTGTCTGGTGTGCAGTGCTCTATAGTGTCGTTTTGAGGGTAGGAGTTGAAACAGTTGATGTCCAGGATGCGAGGGGTCTGTAGATATTTTCACAGCCCTCTTTTTGACTCGTGCAACATACAGGTCCTCCATGGAAGGCAGGTTGGTAGCAATTGTTTTTTCTGCAGTTCTAATTATCCCCTGAAGTCTGTGTCTGTCTTGTTGTGTTGCAGAGCCAAACCAGACAGTTATGGAGGTGCAGATGACAGACTCCATAATTCCTCTCTAGAACTGGATCAGCAGCTCCTTGGGCAGTTTGACCTTTCTGAGTTGGCTCAGAAAGAACATTCTCTGTTGTGCTTTTTTGATGACGTTTTTGATGTTGGCTGTCCATTTTAGATCATGAGATATGGTAGAACCTAGAAATTTGAAGATCTCTACTGTTGATACTGTGCTGACTAGTATTGTGAGAGGTGGAAGTATGGGAGGGTTTCTCCTAAAGTCCACCACCATTTCTACGGTTTTGAGTGTGTTCTATTCCAGATTGTTCCAGTCGCACCATGAGGCCAGTTGTTCAACCTCCCGTCTGTATGCGGATTCATCGTTGTCTCGAATGAGACCGATCACTGTTGTGTCATCTGCGAACTTCTTTTTTTTTAATACCCTGAATTTGAGAGTCCTGTGGGGTTCAAATCTCCTCCAGTTTATATCTTTTCTATATTACGGTTTATATATTTTTGCTTGAGTTTTCCAGAAGGAAGCGCATTAGGAATATTTGTCGGCTTTCTGCATCCGAATTGGCGCATTAGGAATATTTGTCAGTTTTCCGCGTCCGAATTGGTGGCATGTTGGCACTGGTAGGTTAGCTTGCAAGTTTGCCTCTGGATGAAAAAAAAATTTCTAAGTTAGCACGAGCGTGGTAAAGGTAAGACTAGGCTTGGCTACTCTAGCGGCCCATGGTTCAGGGGTGCCAAACCTGAGTACCCCTCTTTTTTTCTGTTATTTATCCACGTGTTCAGTTAATATGGCCGCCCAATCACCAGATCTGAAAGTCTTAACCAAGTTGTGATAGATGGTAGGGTGTGTGTGTGTGTGTGTGTGTCAGTATCTATGGGCCCATCTGGTGTTGAGTGTCGTATATAGAAGAATAACCGAACAGAATAACAGAGCTGAAAAGGACCTTGGAGGTCTTCGAGTCCAACCCCTTGCTCGGGGGAGGAAGCCCCCTGTACAATTTCAGACAAATGGTTGTCCAATCTTGTTGAAAACCTCCAGCGATGGAGCATTTACAACTTCTGGTGGCAAGTTGTTCCACTGGTTAACTCTTCTCCCTGTCAGGAAGTTTCTCCTTAATTCCAAGTTGCTTCTCTCCACCCGTTGCTTCTTGTCCTGCCCTCAGGTGCTTTGAAGCGTAGCTTGACTCCCTCTTCTTTGGGGCAGCTCCTCAAATACTGGGAGACTGCTATCGTGTCTCCACTGCTCCTTCTTTTCATGAAATTAGACCAGGGGTCTCAAAGTCAACTTTGGGCTCCATTTTCGCTGGCAGAGGCACTATGGGCCGGATCTGGCCCCCCGGGCCTTAGCTAGACATACCTAATTCCTGCAACCATCTGCTACTGAGAAAAGATTGCTACTGAGAATGTAAGAGAAAAGCTTGAATGAAAAATGGAATGAAAAGAAGAAGGAAAAAAACCCCAACAGATTATTGTTTGTGAATTGGCAGGGATTTAATAGATCTTTCTGAATGAAGGTAATCTCATTTCTGGCCTGTGGTTGATGCGTACAGACACGGAAGCGGAAGATACAGGTTTAATTATGAAAGAAAAAAATCGAACCGTGGGTCAAAATACATAAATTGGTATCGCTTTGATTGTTTTGACGAGTGCACTGATGAAGTTACCTAGTTGGGTAATGAAACGTTGCATTGCTTGCATTGCTTAACGCATTGTAAGCTGCTTAACGGATTGTAAGCCGCCTTGCATTGCTTAACGCATTGTAAGCCACCCTGAGTCTCCGGAGAAGGGCGGCATATAAATTAAATAAAAAAATAAATAAATCAGAGAGCACCAAAGACCCCTCATTTCAACCCTGAGCTACAAATATTCTCCTCTATCATTGATTGATTGATTGATTCCATTTATTTATGGAAATAAAAATTGTTTTGAAAATGTTTGAGAGGATCAAACAAAATTAAAAATAAAATGGATGATGTGGTTTGGGGTGAAATTGAAGTGAGGGAGATTTGAAAGAAATACTTTAGACATTTGTGCAGTGATAGATGGGATGTCATAGTGATATGTTAATATCTAAAACAAAGTTGAAAAAGAAATGAAATGCTAACAGGGTTAAAAACGAGCCTGGATAGCTCAGCAGACTAATGCATTATAATTAACGTTCAGCTGTCTGCAATTACTGTAAGTTTGAATCTCACCAGGCTCAAGGTTGACTCAGCCTTCCGTCCTTTCTAAGGTGGGTAAAATGAGGACCCAGTTTGTGGGGGCAATAAGCTGACTTTGTATAAAATATATAAAAGTATGAAGGCTATTGCTTAACGCATTGTAAGAATCTCCGGAGAAGGGCGGCATATAAATCAAATTAAAAAAAATGTTACAGCCGTACTAGAATTAGCTAGCGTAAATGGAAAAAATGTTAGAATATAGGTGTGGTTTGTTCATGGAGTTATTTTGCAATTTGTTGCAAACGCTGGTGTGAAGATTGCATTCAGGCCTGACAATTAGAAGGCTGTTGTTACACTTGCCTTACTCAAAGGGAAAAGGAGCAAGATTGAATGCAAACACTATAAAGGTTTATGGTTAATCTAACTAGGGTTGGTGCATAAAAAGTGACAATAAGCAAAATTTGGGAAATGGTCAGACTAATAAAGGAGAATATGCATAGCTCCGAGTTGAGATGAGGGCTCCTTGGCACTCTCTGAGGTTGGTGAGGCATTTTCTCGCCTGACTAGGTAACATGATCAGTACTAGAAGAGAGTGGAGTTTGTGGAATGAAGGAGCAGGAGAAGAGAACAGAAGGAGAAGGTGAGGAGAACAGGAGGAGGAGAGGACTATGGGGTCCTTGCAGACGTTTCATTACCAAACTAGGCAGCATCATCAGTGCTAGCATTGTCTATCACTGATCATCTCTCTCTAGCACTGATGTTGTTACTTACTCTGGGTAATGAAATGTCTCGAAGACAACAAGCAAGCTCAAATGGCCAGACTGGAACGTTTATGTTGTGGCCCCGTCAGACGTGTGCATATCGCTGCCAAGTTTGAGATAAGAACTGTGGAGTGTGTCAAGTGCTTCTTAACCCTCGACTGGCTGTGTTTTTGTGGGTCTCTGTAGGGGGGGACAGATCAGTTTATTATACATTAGTTGATGATGAGAACACATACAATAAGCATGGGTTACTTAATGTGGGTTTAATTACAGATTGTTTTTGGTGAATACGGAGCTCAAAGACGATTGTTGATTGTGTTGGAGGTGGTACATCCCTATGTAACGCCTAAGTACATAGGGAATGCTACCGCTTGAAGCATTTATTTATTTCTTCATTTATTTTATTTGGTTTATATGCCGCCTTATCTCCCAATGGACTCAGGGCGGCTCACAATCATAAAAACACAAGCCACAATACAAAGTTAAAATCTAAAAATCTAAAAAATTTAAAATTAACCCTAAAAACCCCCTCAGTCCAGGTCGAAGGATTTGAAAAGCCAAGTTTTTAATTCGCGGCGGAAGGTGCGAAGGTCAGGCGCCAATCTGAGCTCCAAGGGAAGTCGATTCCAGAGGGTGGGCACACCCACAGAGAAGGCTCTACCCCTGGGGGCTGCTAGCCGACGGCACCCTAAGCAGGCCCTCTCTATGGGCGCGAACCGGGTGATGGGATATCGCCAAATATCCTGAGCCTAAGCCATGTAGGGCTGTATAGGTCATCACCAGCACCGTGAATCTCACCTGGAGGGCAACTGGCAACGAATGCAAGTCGCGTAAGAGAGGTGTAGCATGGGAGTATCGGGATTCTCCCATCACAACCCGTGAGGCTGCATTTTGCATCAGCTGACGTCTCTGAGTGGCCCTCAAGGGCAGCCCCATGTAGAGAGCATTGCAGTAGTCAATACGTGAGGTGATTAGCGCATGAATAACTGTGCGTAGAGCATCTCAGTCCAAATAGGGATGCAACTGGCACGCCAGACGTATCTGGGCGAATGTCCCCCTGGTCATGGTCATTATATGATCTTCTAAACTCAACCGTGAGTCCAGGAGGACACCCAAGTTGCGCACCCTGGCTACAGTATGAAGTAAGTATGAAGTAAGATAAGGACATGTGACTCTGGAGTAATTCCTTAGTTATTGGTGTACTTGTAGATTTTATTCAGATGATGTGTTGTCTGTGGAGATCCTCCGTTCTCCAGGTCATGGTTGTCCCAACGGCGCTTTTTCAGGAGGCAACTGGACTTTCTTGTTTTTTCTTGTGAAGACCTTTCGCTTCTCATCCAAGAAGCTTCTTCAGTTCTGACCGGATGGTGAGGAAGGGAAGGATTTATACTCCTTGCAGTCCTCTGGTCATTTGCATTCTTTTAGAGGGTCCTTGAAGCACTCGGAGGTTTCTCTGTGTCCTCAGGGTCACCTGGATAGTGCAAATGGGTGTGGGGAGCCTTCTTGGAACTCCAGAGCTGAAGAAGCTTCTGGGACGAGAAGCGAAACGTCTTCAAAGAAAAACAGGAAAGTCCAGTTGCCTCTGGGACCTCCAGCACCTTTGGGACAGACGATGCGTTAGCCAATAAATTGAATGAGTGGCAGGAAACATTAGACAGACTGCATGGTACAATGTGGTGGTGTGGATCTCAATGTATCTCAAAGACCAAGTTGGTTGTGTTTGAACATGAGGAGTGGAGTCAAAAACAGGTGCAAGTCATAAATACACAGTAAAAAAATTGAGCGCCAGTTTGGTTTAGTTTATTGGGAAAGATCCCAGGCTACGAAGCTGGAGGCCCCGAGTTCAAGTCCTTGAAAGCCTGCTCGGTGACCTTAGGCCAATCACCAGGAGATGGTGAATTCTAGTTCCGCCTTAGGCATTAAAGCCGGCTGGGTGACTGTGAGTTCTAATCCCACTTTACCTTTGAAAGCTAGCGGGATAACTTTGGCCCAGTCACCAGGAGATGGTGAGTTCTAGTCCCACCTTAGGTACGAAAGTTGACTGGGTGACCTTGAACCAATCACCAGGAGCCTGGGAGTTCTAGTCCTGCCTTAGATATGAAAGTTGACTGGGTGACCTTGAACCAATCACTAGGAGCCTGGGAGTTCTAGTCCTGCCTTAAATATGAAAGTTGACTGGGTGACCTTGAACCAATCACCAGGAGCCTGGGAGTTCTAGTCCTGCCTTAAATAGGAAAGTTGACTGGGTGACCTTGGGCCAATCACCAGGAGCCTGGGAGTTCTAGTCCTGCCTTAAATACGAAAGTTGACTGGGTGACCTTGGGCCAATCACCAGGAGCCTGGGAGTTCTAGTCCTGCCTTAAATACGAAAGTTGACTGGGTGACCTTGGCCAATCACCAGGAGCCTGGGAGTTCTAGTCCTGCCTTAAATACGAAAGTTGACTGGGTGACCTTGGGCCAATCACCAGGAACCTGGGAGTTCTAGTCCTGCCTTAGATACGAAAGTTGACTGGGTGACCTTGGGCCAATCACCAGGAACCTGGGAGTTCTAGTCCTGCCTTAGATACGAAAGTTGACTGGGTGACTTTGGGCCGGTCCCTCTCTCAGCCCAACTCACCTCACAGGGTTGTTGTTTCGGGGTGGGGAAGAGGAGTGTTGACTCCCTTGATGACAATAAATAAATAATAAATCCATCCGACTTTGGTTAATCTGCCCCTCATATCAAGATGCGTAGGTGTTCTAGGAACGACGCATCGATTCCTTTTCGCACTTCGGCTCCTGTTTACGATGAAAGCTGCACATCCCGATAAGATCTTGTAAGAATCGAACGGAACAAAAGCTGCCTCCAACCCCTTTCGTTAAATTACATCTTAGATCCGACAGCTGCAAATCTAGAAATCTAGGCACCCTGGTCAAAATTGCCTCCTTCGGTGAATCCCGAAGCGAACGGAAGCTGACGCAGCCGCTCTGTAAACGGGGTGTCGGTGCAAATTTGCGTGCAGACGGATGTGTGTGTGTGTGTGTGTGTGTGTGTGTGTGTGTGTGGGGCTGGCTTTCTGGTTTTTGAATGAGCAAACAGTGAATGTAATAAGGCAGAAACGGGGGCATTCTCTCTGAACAGCTGAAGCAACAACTTCCAAATATTTCCTGTTAGGAGGGCTAAGTGTCTTCAAGAAGGAAAAGGGTTTTTTTCTCCCCAGCTCTTCCTTGCAAAACTATTTCTGAAGTAGTTTTAGATGTTGCATAGGTAGCATGTTTGAGATCTCCCCATAGATTTTCAGTTATGTTCAAACCTGGGATCTGTGAAAGCTATTTTAAAATCCTTCCTTCCTTCCTTCCTTCCTTCCTTCCTTCCTTCCTTCCTTCCTTCCTTCCTTCCTTCCTTCCTTCCTTCCTTCCTTCCTTCCCTCCCTCCCTCCCTCCCTCCCTCCCTCCCTCCGCTTCCATCCATCCACCATTTCCTTCCTTCCCTCCTCCCATCCATCCATCCACCCACCATCTTCCTTCCTTCTTTCCTCCCTCGCTCCCATCTATCCTTCTGCTTCCATCCATCTGTCCATCCATCCATCCATCCATCCATCCATCCATCCATCCATCCATCCATCATCACCCATCCATCCACCATCTTCCTTCCTTCCTCCCATCCATCCATTCATCCATCCATGCACCATCTTTTCCTCCCTCCCTCCCTCCCTCCCTCCCATCCATCCATCCATCCATCCACCATCTTCCTTCCTTCCTTCCTCCCATCCATGCATCCATCCATCCACCATCTTCCTTCCTTCCTCCCATCCATCCATTCATCCATCCATCCACCATCTTTTCCTCCCTCCCTCCCTCCCATCCATCCATCCATCCATCCATCCATCCATCCATCCATCCATCCATCCATCCATCCACCATCTTCCTTCCTTCTGGTGCAAATGGTTCCTGTAGTCTGCCATTTTTCCTCTGGAAATCCACTCCCACTCCCACACCATTCAGAGGGTGCTCATCCCAAATTGCACAGTTATACAGACTACAGGAACCATTTGCACCACTCGGGTGACCCTGAGGACACAGAGGAACCTCCAGGTGGCCTCAATGACCCTCTCAAAGGATGCAAATGACCAGCTATCTGCAAGGAGTATAAATCCTTCCCTTCCCCAACATCCGGTCAGAGCTGAAGAACCCTCTTGGATGAGAAGTGAAACATCTTCAAAAGAAAAACAAAACAAAAGAAAAAACAAAGTCCATTTGCCCCTTGGAAAAGCACCTTTGGGACATTGTAAGCCTATATTAAAATGTGCTATGTTGTGTTTACCTTCGTAGAAGGTAATGGTTTCTTATCAACTTCTGATTACTAGGATTGCATTGAAGCAAATTTTTTCTCCAGGGGTACCAAATTGTGCATGGGCTCAAATGTCTGAAAAGCGTTGAAGATGACAATGCTGTCACAGAAATGGGGGATGTAGGTCTGACCCAAAACCACAAGCGTGATAGATGTGAATATACAACTATTTTCTTTTTTTTTTTGAACAGCTTTCAAAGTCCAGTGGATAAATCTCCTTGGTTTTTTTTTTCCTTCTACAAACATTTTTTTAAAAAAAAAATCTCAGATTGTTTTTAATCTCCTGTCTCTACATAGCTGTGGTAGGTCCTTATGCAAACGAAATATAACACACACACCCGTTCTTAATCTTCGCATGATAGCAGTGCCAGCTGCCAAGGTAGCTGCCCAACCACTTCATGCTTTCAAGAGCAGAACATTCCCATGGAATCGCCAGGATTTGCACTCAAGTCAAGGGAGGCCCAAGGTTTACCAGAGTATCAAAGGCACAAGCAGAGATGGTATTCAGCGGGTTCTGACCAGTTCTGGAGAACCAGTAGCGGCAATTTTGAGTAGTTCGGAGAACTGGTAGTAAAAATTCTGACTGGCCCCACCCACATCCATTCTCTGCCTCCCGAGTCCCAGCTGATCGGGAGGGAATGGGGATTTTGCAGTAACCTTTCCCTGGAGTGGGGTGGGAATGGAGATTTTACAGTATCCTTCCCCTGCCAGGCCCACCAAGCCACGCCCACCAAGCAATGCCACGCCCACCAAGCCACACCCACAGAACCGCTGGTAAAAATTCTGACTGGCCCCGCCCCCTTCTATTCTCTGCCTCCCAAGTCCCAGCTGATCGGGAGGAAATGGAGATTTTGCAGCATCCTACCCCTGCCACGTCCACCAAGCCATGCCCACCAAGCTATGCCACGCCCACCAAGCCACACCCACAGAACCGGTAGTAAAAAATTATGAAACCCACCACTGGGCGCAAGCCTTATTTCCAAATAGACTTAACTCCCATGGAACTCCAATCCTAAAATAATGTGTACTGTAATCGTTAATTACTTTTATTGGTGCAGACTTTTGAATTGCAGGGTTAATTACCTAATGTTTGACCCAGGGGTGAAATTCAAAATTTTCCCCTACCGGTTCTGTGGGCGTGGCTGGGTGGGTGTGGCAAGGGAAGGATTCTGCAAAATCTCCATTCCCACCCCACTGTGGGACCAGCCAGAAGTGGTATTTGCCGGTTCTCCAAACTACTCAAAATTTCCGCTACAGGTTCTCCAGAACCTGTTAGAACCTGCTGGATTTCACCCGTGGTCTGACCTCCATTTTCTAAAGTCTTTCTACCTTTCTGCATTGGAGCCAAATTCCTTTGTGAGTCTAATTACACTTGGCCAAATAAATTGCTTTCTGTTCTAATTCTAATTCTAATTCTAATTCTAATTCTAATTCTAATTCTAATTCTAATTCTAATTCTAATTCTAATTCTAATTCTAATTCTAATTCTAATTCTAATTCTAATTCTAATTCTAATTCTAATTCTAATCCTAATCCTAATCCTAATCCTAATCCTAATCCTATTCTTTATTCCAATAATCTACTCTATTCTAATCTTCTCTTCATTCCAGTACTCTATTCTTCATTACTCTACTCTACTCTACTCTACTCTACTCTACTCTACTCTACTCTACTCTACTCTACTCTACTCTACTCTACTCTTCATTCTAATACTCTAGTCCACTCTACTCTACTGTAGTTTACACACACACACACACACACACACACACACACACAAACACACACATATATAGGCAGTCCTGGACATATGACCACAATGGAGCCCCAAATTTCTGTTGTTAAATGAGACATTCATTAAGTAAGTTTCCCCCCGTTTTGGCGACCTTTCTTGCCGCAGTTGTTAAGTGGATCACTGCACTTGGTAAGTTAGAAACACGGTTGTGAAGCAAATCCGGCTTCCCGATTGACTTTGCTTGTCGGAAGGTCGCAAAAGTCATAAGTCCATGCCGCTTGCCAAGCCTTTGAATTTTGATCGTGTGACCGGGGGGGGGGGGGTGCCTGCGTGCGTGTTGCTGCAAAGGTCATAACTATGAAACGTGGTTGTTGGTCCCTTTTTTCCCCCAGAGCTGTTCGTCACTTTGAGCGAAGTTGTTGTAAGTCAAGGACCGGCTGTACCGATGTCCTACCTTGCTCGGTTTGGGTTTTAATCACGCTGCGGTTTAATGGATCTCCGATCCAGCTCATCGCTTCCTGCTTCACTCTTTTAGCTCAACCTTACGCATCAGAAAGTTAGAGGGAGGGGAACTGTGAGCTCTCCCCGACCCCCCCACCCCCACTCCCACCCCCATAGCACATATGGGTGCATTTCTGTTTCTCAGGCC
>JAWJVD010000103.1:266426-268926 GCA_038048745.1 Coluber constrictor foxii | reverse complement strand
TGCTTCTTCTCCTGCCTTCAGGTGCTTTGGAGAATAGCTTGACTCCCTCTTCTTTGGGGCAGCCCCTGAGATATTGGAAGCCTGCTACCATGTCCCCCTTAGTCCTTCTTTTCTCTAGACTAGTCAAACCCAGTTCCTGCAACCATTCTTTGCATGTTTTAGTCTCCAGGCCTTTTCCAGGCCTTATTCAGTCTTCCCTGACATGTTTGTGAGCCGTATATAGTGGTACCTCAATGCTCATCGTTAATTGGTTGCTGGAGGAGAGATGAGTATCAGAAACGATGAATACCAAACAATTTTTTCCCATAAGGAATAATGTAGTGAGTCACAAGGCAGCCGACACCGACAAGTTCTGGCTTGAGTGCCAAACAAACGAGTATCAGGACAAAATTTTCACATCAAAATGCGTCGAGTACCAAATTCGATGAGTTTCAAAGTAGTTGAGTAGAAGGTACCACCACTGTAGTTGACAAGTCTTAACACTTTCTGGTACATGGGATTGGCTGATATATATTTTTTTCCTTAGCTTGAGCTGTGGACAATTCCAATATTGGGCTTCTCCTGTATTGTTTACAAACGTTGTGATGACGTTACAACCGATGTTTGCAGGCGATACAGATCGTTCAAATGGGCATAGAGAGAGCCGTGAAGCGCCGTGGGGGTGCAGTGGTGGGAAGGCAGTATTGCAGGCTAACTCTGCCAATTGCCAGGAGTTGGATTCTGACCGGTTCGAGGTTGACTCAGCCTTCCATTCTTCCGAGTTCGGTAAAATGACGACCAAGATTGTTGGGGGCAAGAGGCTGATATTTGTAAACCAGATAGAGAGGGCTGTAAAGCACCGTAAAGCGGTACATAAGTCTAAGTGCTATTGCTATAAAAACCATTCTCACTGCCCGGAGTTCGATCCTGATCAGCTCAAGGTTTACTCAGTCTTCCATCTTTCCGAGGTCGGTAAAATGACAACCCAGATTGTTGGGGTCAAAACTGCTTAGAGAGGGCTGTAAAAACACTGCGAAGTGGTATGTAAGTTTTAAGTGCTAATGCTGGAGCTATTGTCCCTTCCTTCCTTCCTTAAATTGACCATTTAAGCTCACGCCGACTGCTTCAGTGACTCCATCCAGCACCTCGTTCTCTGCCGTCCCCTTCTTCTTTTGCCCTCCATCGTTCCCAGCATTGGGCTCTTCTCCAATGAGTCCTTCCTTCTCATTAGGTGGCCAAAGGATTTGAGGTTCCTCTTCAGGATCTGACCTTCTAAAGAGCAGTCCGGGTTGATCTCCACTAGGACTGACCGGTTGGTCAGCACCAGAGTTCAAAGCCTCCATTCTTGGCGCTCAGCCTTCTTTTTTCTTTCTTTCTTTCTTTCTTTCTTTCTTTCTTTCTTTCTTTCTTTCTTCTTTCTTTTCTTTCTTTCTTTCTTTCTTTCTTTCTTTCTTTCTTTCTTTCTTTCTCTCTCTCTCTCTCTCTCTCTCTCTCTCCCTTCCTTCCTTCCTTCCTTCCTTCCTTCCTTCCTTCCTTCTTCCTTCCTTCCTTCCTTTCTTTCTTTCTTTCTTTCTTTCTTTAGATTTGTATACCACCCTTCTCCTTGCGGACTCAGGGTGGTGAACAGCCAAATAAAAAAAGTACACAAAAGTTAAAAATTACTTAAAAAGGCATATAACTTTGGCTAAAAATTAAAACCATTAAATATTAAAATACCCAACCATATAATACAAATCTTAAAAATTCAGCGGGGTCAGGCTAAACCAACTTTAGCTGGTCCAACTTTCACAGCCATTCATTGCAACTGGGAAAACCAGAGCCTGTAATATTAGCATTAAATTATCTATGTTCAGGGTTGTTCCTCCACCTAGTTTTCAAACAACTTGTGCAGCTCTATCTATTTTAGCACATGGCCTTCTAGCGCGGCCTTCACTTCAACACAACGCTGAAACGGACCAATAGCCGGTTCAAGATTTCATAATTAAATAGGATTCTTAGCACCCCCAGTGTCTAATTTTTTTTCTCTCCTTCTTTTTATCTGTCTCCTGCACGCTTTCTGATCATACCAAACAGGTTTCGGCTTCTGGCCTTAATGGTGCCTTTAAAAAAAAAAAAAGACTTGAGACATCATTTTGCACAGCGGAGGAACAGGCCTATATAACTCTCCCTGGTGATGGTGTTTACTTCTTTCCAGATTATTAAGTTTATATTGCAAGAAATATATTTGGGCTCATTTGTTGGGAGAGCCAGGTGTTTGTTGCTCAAGGATGTAATTTAGGTTAGGAAGCTGGCCTGGGTTCCAGTTAATTGAGATCAGACATATAGGATTACTCGAGAAAATATGTAATTTTTTTTTGGTGGGGGGGAAACAGGAGCTATTAAATTTTGCAGAGCTACCCGAAGCGTGCTACATCAAATTTATTGGCAATTATTAGATATCGGCCCTTCCCCCATATATATATAATACAGATTTCGCTCCCTGCCCATGGATTTATGCTGTGGGGAGCCAGGATTCAAATTA